>JAOYRR010000208.1:0-100573 GCA_038994665.1 Podotricha telesiphe | reverse complement strand
AAACGCGGGCTTAGGCAGGCACTACACAGCTGCTTGAGAGGGGGTCAACGTCCACAAGCGCGCCCCCTGCAGGGACCTCGGCTGCGTCGTTGAACGGGCGCGTGGTTTTCATACACTTCGGGTATGAAAACCATTTTTGGATAACGTTAAAGAACTCGAACACGCGCCTCTTGAGACACAACACAAATAAATTGTCACAAGCGTGTAAGAATGACGGCCAGAGAACTCGGATTGTTTCCAAGAGACGCGGGTTCGAGTCCCGCTGCGTTAACAATTTTATACGATTTATAAAATAAAATTGCAACAAGACTTACTTGTAAAAATGCAGACATGATGCCAATAAGTTTTGCCTCTCCACATTTGGGCTCTACTACTTCTTTTATGGCATTATCCGCTTTAGTGTCCATGTCGTCGGGCAGAGGCGGCGGCGGCGGCGGCGGCTTCACTATCGGTGAAGGCAATGGCGGCTGGGGACATTATTATAAGGTCATTTTCTCAATTAAATCAAATCGACTTGATATATAACTATTATATTATGATGTTTTCTTGGACTTATTTGAAACATGACATCCAGGTACACAAGTACGTACATATTTCGCTCATAATATGACATATATATAAATACTATCTAATATTTATTTTTCAAATTGAGAAATTTAAAAAAACTGCATAGAAAAGACTTGCATGTCATTGAACTTTCACTTGTGTAAAAACTAATATTTTCAACTTGTAATAAAAATTTCATCAGATTGAAATGCTGGGAAATACAAGAAACCCTCACCCTGTCCTAAGCTTTTTATTAAGTTTAGTATGTATGCAATAACCTTATATAAACATGTTTCAACTCACATTTTTATCCAACGCTCCTTGTAGCGCTTGCCGCGCTATGAACTGAGCTTTGAATTTCTCCATGTCTTTTAGCGCATCTGCTTTTATGACGTCAACTTCATTTTTGTAAGCTTCTAATTGAAATCTGAGACTTTCATTTTCTCGCTAAATATATAATTAATAAAATGAATTTAACTCAAATATATAGAGTAAATGTTGGTAGTGGTCCAGCACTGCCATGTGGTATTTATTAATAGTTTAACGTTTTTTGAAGTAGAATAGACACAGTTAGGGCCATAGGACCTTAATACCTCCTGGAAACCGACCACGCCTTCGGATTGCTAATCCATATGTTCTACATGCATCTATATTGAAATTCGTATTATAATGTATATTTATATACGAATAAGATATCAAGTAAGAAATGTATTAATTTATCGACGAACATAACTGACACACACTATGGGATGCTCTTATTAGTATAATAATCTAATAATAAATAATACCTTTAACTCTTGTACTTCTTCATTATTACTGTCCCCAGAACTAGCTCGATTGGTATAACCGTTATAGTCCATCTCATCTCCGAAGAATTTTTCGTTGAATTCCTCCTTCAATGTGTTAAATTCCTGAAAAAAAATTATATTATAGGATATTTTTATATAAATTGCAGCGTCCAATGCAAATATTAAAATAAAACAATGGTGAACCATATTATTTCATTCTAATATGAGTTTTCTAATCATTATAATATAATAATTACCATTCCTGCATTAGTTAAGTTTACTAATGGATAAGTATATAAAAATAAACATATAGGTACTATGAAACTTTTACCATCATTTACCTGTAACTGCAGCCTTCTAAAATAATTGTTAGATTTATATAACATCATATTGTTAATATTCATTTACCTTTGTTTACATATAATATGTGAATGCTATAATTGTAGAGAGCATATGAAACATTATTCCGTGCCAAAAAATATGTATATAAATGCATAAAGCGCCTTTTTCCTTTACTGCTCATCCAGTTAATTTGTCGCCGATAGAAAATAATAGTTTGTTAACATTACCTAAGTGTTTAATATAATAATAATCAAGTTTTCTTAATATTTTTTTAATATATTATATTAATATGCATCATTATAGGTACGACTAATTAGTTCCAAAAATTTTTGAAAAATGTATACTTACAAATGTAACATAAAAACACTAAATATATAAAAGATATACCAACCAAATAATAAACAAAAACGCCATCTAACATTTTTCTATACAAATAAATAAAATTGGAGTGTCTGTTTGTAATATTGAAACAACAACTTTTAACTAAAAGCATATGTATGTATAAACGGTACATATACAAAATAAAAAAATTTACAACAACAATTTCTGTCTGTCTGTTTATTCTGGCTAATCCCTGCAACGGCTGGACTGATGTAATAAGAAGCAACTTGGGCTACTTTTTATATTTTATAATTCCACACGGGCGAAGTCGCGGGCACAGCTACTTGTATATAAATGTAACGAAAGATGCAAATAACACTTTCAAGTTGTCACCGAAGTTTAACTTAAAACGCATCTGAATACTGGTTGTATTCAGTACCTACCAATGGTAGTGTAATGGTACCTAGCGTTAGTTAAGAACTCGGCGTCCCGTCCTATATGAAACAAGGCTATTCACCTGCGTCATTTTCTGCCAGGTCTCGATGTTCTTGCGTTGCGGTTTAGTAAAGTGGTCCCACACACGCTGGTGGGTGGCCGCACTAAACACTTTCGCCACCTGTTCGACTGAGGTTCACAAAATTATGTTTAGAGGTTAGACCAAACCAGACGTACCGTCGTTCAAACGTGACTGCCCAGCTTCTACAGCGGTACTATGCGCGTATCTACCTATGCGCGTGGCAGACTGTCGACATTGCGGACTCCGAGCTGGCTACTATCGAGATTCATTTTATTCGTAAACATTTCTCAAATTACATAGCATGCAAATGCGACTGTTTCTTTAATATTAATTACTATTTTAAGAAATGCTCACGAATCAAGGTGAATGTTAGTGTGTCGTCACACTGAGAGACGTCCCTTAATGCCTCGACAAGTATAATATATATTTAATATAATTTAATGTTAGTTTACTTAATAATCTTATGTAGAATATACTTGTCTAAGCATTACAACTTACAAATTCCTCCCCGTAATACCAAATGGGGACTTCATGAACTAAACCAGATGAAGACTGCTGTATGTAGATGATTATTAAATGATTTAGGGCACAACTATGGAGCTATAAGTCCTTACCAGAGTGTAAGTCTTTGTAAATTTTTTAGATACATTGCTGTAAATGAAAGCCCTTAATTTTTTAAAAAATGTCAGATTTTTGTTCTTAACAATGCTCATTTACTTATTTTTTATTCTTTGTTTCTTTATTTCATTTTCCTGTCAAAATTTGGTGGGACACTAAAATTTGAAATGGAATGATCCTGACTTACATTACCCAGCCTGAGATAACCTCTTACCTTAGAGTTTATATTAATATAACACATAGTCAATAAAGCTGTTTCATAATAGACAGAGATACAACTGAGCCTCTTCACTCTTTGTGAATGTGAAGAATTTAATATTTTATAATATCAATAAGTACTTACGTTGTTCAATTATGCTTTGTAAATGGGCTTTGACCTTATCCTTGCATTCCTGCAGCTCTTCCTCAGACTGCATTTTTTCATTAAAAAGCCGCCGAATATGAGAGTTGGTTGCTTGTATCATTGAATAGAATTGATTAGAATTTTTTTTCGAACATTCTCCTCTTTCTAACCAGGAAATTAATGTCTGTAAAAATAAAAAATATTAGGTAAAACAAGACTATTACTGGCTAACAAAACATAATATCAAAGTTTAATTATTAACAACTACAATAGCTCTTTCCTGAGCGTTAAAAAAGAGTAATAGAGTATACTTGTACTATGTACAAAATCAATATCATTAAAATACTTACAGGTAGTGTCATAGGGAAATGTTCCTCGCTTTTGATTTTCTCAGCAAGTTGGACCACAGCTGCGTTGGAGAATGGTTGTATTCTGGTAGGCGAGGGAGACCGGCGGTAGTTCATATTGCGATTAGCCATCGCCTCTTGTTGGGCCGACAGCTGTTGCATCTGTTGCTGTTGGACGCGTAACGCTTGTCGTTGCCGTCTCTCATACTCGTTTTGATCATCACGGCTCTGGAATAAACGTACAGTTTGTACATAAAAACCAACTTCCCGATTTAGTGATTTGCGTGGCGTCCGAAGTTTTGGCATATAAAAATTACATTTATAATTAATTATGTATTGGTGTAAAATGGATACCTTACGTTATTTCTTAACATTATTATCCACCACTTCTCTAGCCACAGCCCTCTTGAATTTGTTGAAATAATTCAATTTCAATTGAATTTATTGAAATTTAAGAAAAAGAACCTTACAAATTCAAAGAGACATAACTGTGGAATACGTTGGGTTAGATATATTTTGAATTTTTACCATTAAAATTCTTAAATTTTAAGCTTAACTTGGTAAAACTGAAGATTTTCCGTATTACATACTTACAGTAACATATGTATATAGATAGCTTATAGTAACTTTAAGTAAAAGAAAAAAATAATGAGGTATCTTTTTTTGACATTGAATGAGTAAAGGTTGTGTGACACCCTACTATTCGAACGTACTAATCGCGTGTGTGACGTCTCATCTTTTTTTTTTTTTTTTTTTTTTTCGACATTGTTTCTATGCTGTTGACCTTATTGGTCTTGACAGCGACACCTGGGGGGTGAGGGAAGAGGGTGCTCATTCCCTGCGAAGTACAAGCATGTGTGGCTGCTTGAGAAAAGGGGTCAACGATCGCAAGGGCGGGGGAGGGGAAATCCTATACTAAGCAAACCAGCCGCGGCGTGAAGTCGCGGCTGTACACAATCTAGATGTCTATTCTAAGGGAGCCTAACAGTCCCTAACCGTTGAGCCCGACCGCGCCAACGCGCGGCCGTGCCGTTAAATAAGCTAGACTTCGCCGTCTTTTCCGTCGACGGCGGTGTAAGTGTCGTGTATGTGTAGTGTTAACCCTACCTACATAATACGCATTTGCGACCGTAATAGGATCGTCGGGATCAGACGTCTCATCTTCCATTGGCATAGATATAACGGAGCACGCGACGACAGCGCGACTATAAGCACAAAATATACAAACATCGCGACCCGCCCGGTGTTTAGCCGATAATATCGACAAATACGTCGTTCTCGTCGATCCGCCCCACCCTTCCTTTGCACATTGTAAAAATCACGAAGCCGTCGTTTAACGAAATGCATAGGAGCATCGTGATAAAACCAATTCAAGGATGGGCCGCCGAAATATACAAGTAAAAAAAATTATGATCGCTCGCTCAACCCTTATTCAACCACTGCTAGGCATAGGTGTATTCAATTAAATTCTCAATATGGTTGTCTGCTCTTCTCATCCATAGTCAGCTCGATATTTCTTTCGATATTTCTTTAATAAAATTTATTAATATATATTTTTTTTAATTTCATTGATTGAAACCAAATATTGAAGCCTTGGTTAAGTGATAAAGCAATTTAAACAAAATTAGAAATATCAAGCAAATTTTCAAAAAATATGAGTGTTAACAGACTATTAAGCCAGCACATACTACTGCCCTAATAAAAGAAAATTTAAAAGTCAAATATAAAACATCCATACAACAAACATACAAAGATATAAAATCTATATTACCAATGCATAGTCAACATGAAGCCATCCAATAGTGGTTTGAGCATCTTCTTCATCATCTTTATCATCTTTTTCTTTGACTAAAATCTTAATCCTATATCCAGAAATAAACATAGCAGCATCTACACAACTTTCTCTGTCAAATCTTATATGACAGAAATTTTTCTTTGACAGTCTCAAAATTTGGATTCTTCCATATCTCTCGAAAATTTCTCTAACTGTACTTTCTCTTATTTTGTCTGGTAAACCACCAACAAAAATTGTTCGACAACCTGGAGGTCTTGCTCTTCGTGGAGGCAATGGAGTTCCAGGTGGTGGTGGAACAAGTTTACAGTGTTTCAGTATAATTTCCTTTTTCTCTTGTTGTGATTCACCTCCTATATTTGGAAATATACCCATCATTGGTTCCATCATAACACTTCCCATCATACCCATATCCATAGGGGGAGCCGCAGATCCCATTGATTGATGGTGTCCGATAGAAGCCATATCTATAGGTGGTTGAGGTATCATTTCCATTGCTGGACCCTGTATCATGTCCATACCAGCTGGTTGTATCATACCGCCTCCCATGATATGATTTGGCATCATCATGTTGAACATTCCTGGCATCATCATGTTTCCTATAAAGTAACAACTTTAATAATTATCACAAATACTTTAATATTGATGTTATTATTCTACAGTATAAATGAGCATTTTCAATTATCACTTAATGTACAGCACCTTGAGGATACATATTTGGCATCATCATTGGATTTATTACATTATGCATGTTGTCAGGATTCTTTTGTTCAGCATTTTTATTATCTCTTCTACGGCCATTGTCTCCTCTCATTGGTGATCTTGATCTGTCTCTTCTACCTATTTATTTATACAACAAAATCAATGCAGTTAATCTGATAATAATTAAAACGAATAGTATTTATTAATATTGTTATGAAGCGAAAATCTCTAGAAATAATAATTCTAAATATAACTAAACAGAACCTGGTATTTCACCAGAAGTGGCTTTACTACAATTTAAAAGTGTATTAATGTAAAGATTAACACAACATATATTCATAAACATAGATATTAAATTATTTCGGAACTATATTTGGACATAAAAAGTAAACTGGACATTTATACCTGTCATGCCTTCATAAAATAACACAAACTAAAAAGAAAAACCAAAGTAAAGAATGAATCTGTAAAATGTACAATAACATACAATAATATTGATAACACTATTCAGTATTTACGGGCAAAAATTAAATAATAGATATAGGTACATTATAATTTATATGATATAGGATGGAATCACAGATTCCAAAGTAAAATAAAATCAACTAATGCAAAGATCACAGACTATCAATATAATATACAGAAAAATAATAATGTTGTACTTTTCCTATATCTTATTTACGTAGATTATTGAATAAAGATTTTTATTTGTTTATTACAGCTTTCGAACGTGGTAAATGCAGCCAGTTGTAATCAAGTTTCTCGATTATTGTATAAATCCTCTCATATGAACAAAATAATATGTATCTGTTATCTGAAGTCTCAAGTATCAGCTGTCCAGCGTTGCCAGAATATTACTTTTGTAACATTTTACCTTTGACTCTCTCATGTTACTTTTAACATAAATGTCTCAAAATGTTATTTTTATGTGAATGTTGCAAATAAACAACGAAAATGGGCTCGATGTGCAAAAAGCTAAAATTTGGTTGAAAAAAAAAATAAAAACGAAAGCCAAAGTATTTTTAAGGGTAGTTGCGAAAACATGAAGCCTAAATATTTCAACGACTGTTCATGTCAAATAGCACTTTTAGTTTCTTTCGTCGTTGTTACATGTTACATTTTCAGCTGCCTCGTGTTACATTTGTCTATCTCCTCCCACTGGCAACACTGCAGTCGTCACTGACAAATAACAATGAGTGATGGAAAGTGGAGGGCTTGGATTCACAAATGTGAAATGTGAAATGACAACAAACGCGGCAATGTAGTTTTATTTTAAAAAAATATTTTAATTGATATTAAAAATGTTCGTATTATCAGAAATGAAGGATGTGATAAGAGTCACCCCTGAACATTTTCACCAAAGCCTAATAGATTCCATTACAATATTATTGAATAGAAAACTTGCTAACAAGGTATTAATTTTGAAATAACCTAAATTTTAAAATATTACGTACGTCATGATTATAATCATTTTCTTTATGAACTAGTAAAGATTGCAATCTCTTATTTAAACTTCTCATCGTCGTAAAAGTTGATGGTGAAAGGAAATTTATTGAAATACATATCATAGAAGTCCAACTTTTAAATATATATTTTTTTCTTATTTTTATAATGTGCAATAATAATAATAATAATCATAACTCTATTCTAGGTAGTTTTAAATGTAGGTTTATGTATAGCACTATTTGATATTACACACATAGGCCATTCATATATTTTTCCGGGTGATGGCTCATCACATACAGAAGTAAAATTTAGGTATATAGTATTTAGACCACTAGTAGAAGAAATTCTCATAGGAAAAATAAGAAGTTGTAGTAGAGAAGGTGTACATGGTAAGAATGTAATGATACTTTAAAATAGTTTAATGAACATATCAAATGAAATTACTTATTAAATATTTATAAAAATATTTAAAGTTTTATTTACACTCTTAGAAAATTGGAAAACATAGTTGTGGAAAATGTCCAAGAGGTGCGGGTTCAAATCCTGCTGCACTGAAATTTTTATGTTTTTTAAAAATATGCTTTACTTTTTTTATTATTTTTGTTAACTTTTTTCTAGTCACAATGGGGTTCTTTGATGACATTTTGATACCAGTTAATGCTCTACAGCATCCCTCTAGATTTGATGAAACAGATCAAGCTTGGGTTTGGGAGTACCCTAAAGAAGATGGAGAAAAGCATGACTTGTTTATGGACTCTGGTAATTATTCCTAAAGCATAAAAGAAATCTATTATCAACTCTTTAATAAGAGCATAAAGATAAAGAATATTTTCTTGCATTTTAAGGTGAATCAATAAGATTTCGAGTTACAAGTGAAATATTTGAGGAAAGCTTACCTAGTGGGCCACCTGGAACTGATTGTCCAGTACAAAATATTGCACCATACAGACTTATTGGCGGTATTAATGAACCTGGCCTAGGTCTGTTAACTTGGTGGGAGACACCTGATCAAGAAGAAGATGGAGATAATGAAGAACAAGAAATTAAGGAATAAAATTTTAATTTTAAAATTTTAAAATAATTATTTTTTTTTTCCTTTAAATATTTTTCAAATTTACAACCTTGGTCATAATTGAGGCTAAAGTAGCACTGATATTTAAATAGTTTTAGCTTTGTTTTGAATCATTATACATACTCATATGAATCATAAAATTTTGAGTAACTAAAATAAAATATAAATGAAAGCCAATAAGGTAAAAAAATTAAAACACATTTTACATTGCAACATTAATATAATATTATATTGATTAAATGGTAACAATAATTTTACATATATCCTTATTTTTACATGCATTACATTGTTTAAACAATCTAGCAAATAAATAGGCTTAAAAATTACAGGCTGTTCTTATTTTAAAATATAACAAAAACTGCCAATTTATATCACATAGAAAGAATAAAACGAAAACCTCGTACAAAATATTATTTCAAAAACAATACATGTTTATTTTTATGCCATTATTTTTTATAAAATGTAACTTTATAAACAATACCGATTTTTTTACGTATGACATTTCGTATACTTATTAATTTGTTTAGTTGTGATGTGATTATGTTTATTGAGGTCACTAAATAAAATAGTCCCTGGCATACACTATTTCAAATTAAAACTCCATAAATTACTGGCTGTACTAAAAGAAAGTATATAAAAGTTTAAATAAATACTTAAACACAGTAGACACCACAAATGAGATCGTTGATTGATCAGACTAACAAAGTTAAGCTATGCTATTTTTTTTAATATACTTAAAATGTCATGTCATGAATGTAAACCCACTAAGACCATTTTTCTAGTTTTCTTACACTTTTACATAAACTATCAGTTTTATTTTACATCGTCTCGCTTTTTTCCGCATAGCAGGGTAGTCAGAAAGAACCTAGAGTCAACCACCAGTCCGTTCGCCACTTTTCGCCTGAATTCGAGACATTGCATGTTGAGCGGGGATCTCAACGTCGCTCTTGTTCTCCAGAGCGCAGAAATAAAATAAATAAATTATGATAATTTCACCGAATGGGAATCGAACCCACAACAAATCGGGATTACCTTTTGAAAACGACACTCGTGATGAATAAAACTATCAAGTCTTACACCATGTAAAAGCTACTTCATAAAATATATTCATATTTTTGGTCATCTCGATGGTTAACTTACTATGCTATTAGGAGATTTACACTCTGAACTGACGATGTGTTATTAAAAAATATTTTATAAAACTAGAACAAAGCACCTAAAAGCGTTGTACCAAATATCTCCATAATTCTTTTATATCACATCCACATGTTATCATAATATTATTAATGATTTAATCACTTATACAGTTGGTCATTTCAAAAAGATACCGTTTTGAAAATGATTGCCTAATTAGTTTTTAAAATACATAGGGCACAATATGCACAATGGTGATGGTGAATAATGATGTATAAAAAATATTTTTCTACTACCTCGTAGAATAATTTATTAATATTTTTGTGTCAATATTTTAAATTTCTTTGTGCAGTGCAATAAGCAATAGTATGAGCCACATTATATTTAGTACATTATAATACATTGATTCATACATTTATCTTATAATACCTACTTTTAAAACATTAAAATATATTTTTTTGTAACACTGATAATTAACTTATGATTCAAAATTCTAATTTTATAAATAAATGGTCAAGTAAAAGAGAAACTCATGTTTGAACTAAGCTGTAAGTAAGTGTAAGTAGCTGCTAAAATATCATAAAGGCAAAAACCTCCTTTTGCCACAACAATAGAAACACTCTACTATCTATTTTTCTACCTTGTCTTCTAAATCTCGTCTATTACCGTCTTGCTTTAGAGACAGCGAGACAGTCATTAGTATGAATTATGATATTTTACATCTTGGATAAATGAATTCTAAATGTGTATTGTGCATTGTGTGATAAGATAACGTGGTGAATAAATATCGCTGTGACTTTTTTTCTAATACATTTACGATAGCGTAAGAAAAATATATGTCAATGCATCGATAACTAAGTAAATTAGGACCATTAAACAACAATAATATTAACTTAAATAAATCTCTTTGGCAAGTATATAAAAAGTTTGAAGGCAATATACGCTAGAGGAATGTTAGTAAGATTAATTTGTCGTACCATTTTGACGAGAACGATACTATCTATAATTTGTGACTCATAACACATGTTAGATGAATGAAATTGGTGCTCTTTATCTTTGCACGTACATTTGATTAACTATTTTGTCTAAGTAATTTTGTGGTACTACTTTGTATAATAAAACTTGAGTATTATATACCACTACATATTTATGTATGTATATATATTTATCTGGATATATATATTAGTGAGTTGGTTGTTTGATAAATAATAGATATTATAGTTACCCTGGTTTTATTCTAGGAAATGACAAAGTATCTTTTAGTAATCAAAACAAGTTTGTGTATTTATTTCATTTTCATCTTACATTTTTGATTTATAAGTCACGCTACATATGGAGATTCAATACTCAATGTGTATTTTACAATAATTTACATATGACTGTTAGCTAGTTCAAGTAACTGATTCGGGTAACTTTAATATGCCTACTCAATACATACAGTATGTAATCTACATACATATATTATTTAAAAAAAAATTTTATTCTCCAAAGAATTCATATGAAATACAGTTTTTAAGTTCATTAAAATTAATAAACTTTATTGAGTGAGTGAGTACTAACTAAGAAGATTAATTTATTTTGAACATTTATTAAAGTGTTCATCGCACACTTAGGAAATTGAAAAATACATATTTAGAAAATGTATAAAAATTTGAACGCAGCGGGATTTGAACCCGCGCCTCTTGCAGACCGTTCAAGAACTTCTTCTTCGTAAATATGTCTTTTTCAAGATCAACATATCAATCAATGCGTTTGAATAAATATTTATATAATCGCATTACAACTATCGATAAACGTTAAAAGTATAATAACAGCTTTTAGCTTATTTTAGTAATAATACTTACGGCATTGTTGAAAGTATAGAAATGATCCACTATAATATAAAAACAATTCACATAAAATTGTTTTACAATGTTTGTCATATAACATGGCCATTTTGTTCTCTAATGAAATGAGTTAAAGGTATACAGCAGAGGTGAGTTGGTGAAGTGGTGTGCGTTGTTGACGTGCGCGATGAGGCGTCCGTCCAGCAGGTGGCGCGCGTAGGCGACGGCGGCGTGGGCGTCGGCCGCGAGCCCGCACGCCACCAGCCAGCGCACCAGCCGCGCCCCGCGGAACACGCCGCGGTACGTGCGCATGCGCCATCTGCGCACGGAATTATAAGAATAAAGTCACAACCATCGTGTGCAGTATGGACATAACACACTTTTTAATTTGAAGGTTTTTTTATTTATTTATTAACTATAGGTGCAATGTAGATATAAATAAATTATAAGTCAAAAAAGTAATACCTGGTATCTTCAGCGATTGCCTCCTTGCATCGCTCAAGATGGTGCGTAATAAACTGGTCGCAGACGTGCTTAGTTTCAAAACTCAATTCTTCTATAGGCGGCAGCACTAAACTATCAGATCCATGCCTTCAAAACAAAAACTTAAATATAATAGGCGGATATATATTAATATTTCAAGTATATGTAGATAAACGTGAAATATCTAATAGACTTCATTTGAAATTATTTATGAAAACATCGATAATTCAAAAAAATATTATATTTAACCAACACTCCTAACAATTAAGCGTTAAAAATATCGAAACTAGTAGTAATATTAAAATTATGAAAAGTAGTGTCCGACCGAAACAAGGATTTCAACCGAAACCAACCATAGGAAAACTTTGGTGAAAATCTGTGTAATATAAAGTAACACAGTAACAGTATATAGGTAGTAGTTCTTTCTTCCAAAATGTGGAAATTTCTATAAATAAACATACAAAAAAGAAAGTAGTTTATATCATAATTATTTTTTATTTATTTCATAATACATAGGTTGCTATTAAACTTGGCTTAGGTATTAAAATGGATCCGAGAAGATAAGACTTTTTAAAAAACTATGAGGCTAGCTATAAATCTTAAAAGTGAGGGAGGGAATGACTATTTTATGGAATTCCTGAGTGATTCAAGATAATTCCTGAGTGATTCAAGAATATTTAATGACTAATATATAATAAAATTAAGTGTACTTACCATTTATTCTTGAAATACCTTATGGCGGGTATAATTATTTCTGAAGAGTCCAGCCCAAATAGAACAAACATTATTAAAGCCTGTCCGTTGCTAGCGGCCATGTTCAGAAATTCTATTTCTATGAACACCCCTGCTTGATCTTTGCGCAATATTTTCCAAGCTGTATATGTAAGATTCTGTTAATGGAAAACGTCATGTTATTTGTATATCCGATATTACATAGAACTCCATATCGACATCTCTTAAGTATGCCACTATCGTAATCAATAACATGGCACTTTTTATGTACTAGTTACACAACTATTTATTTAAATTATCGGCTACACTAATTTTTAATTGCCGCATTTTAGCAATTAATGATACTTTAAATCCGCATAAAATCTTTTTGTCCAGCGATTGCGATATTTTAGTTAGAAGAAGGTATCGATATCCTTAATTCTAATAAAAAATACAGTTTAAAATGCTTTATAACATAAAACTTCAATTATATAATATAATTTCAATCTGTGTTTTATTTACAAAATAGCTAGCTGAACAAATTTTAAGTTCTAATACAATATTATTCTAAAAATATAATTAGCACATACAGCAGAAAAAATATATAAATTTCTAAACTAAAATATGACTATAAATTCAAAATTTAAATAAAAAAAACAAGAAAACGTTGAACAGCCGTTCGACAGCCGCAATAAGATCCAATCAAATCGGGTAAGAAAAGCAAAAAATATATAATTAATGTGTAAAACTTACCAAGAACATAGAAAGACTGTATGAGATAATTAAAACCGTGTGCTTTAGCATTTGCCCTCCTCGACCTCGACTCAGTTCCGGGGTCAACAGTCCCAAGTCACTCGCCCCTTGGTCTAAGTCGTTTAAATATGGACAACTGCCTTGTGGGTCGCATTTGAATTTTCTTGACGGAGGACACGCACAATTCCTGTTAATTTTATAAATTTATATATTAAATATACTTAATAAGGACAATTGAGTCATGAAACTAAAATGGAAACTAAAATCTAAAAATAACACCAAGATACAATGTAATATAATTGAACGTATAAAAGCTTATTATGTATGTTTATTAATTTTAGAAAAAAAAGAAAGCTTAAGAGTTGCCACAGTAGTTTCTCGGAAAGTAAATGAAATATAAAATTAAAAGTTTCCCGCTTTTGCGACATAGCAGGGTAGGCAGAGAAAACTTAGTGTCAAAACATTCTGTCCTTCATTTGCTACCCATATTGGAGATGCTACGTGTTAAGTGGCAGATCTTAAAGGCGCGTTTTGTCTTACCACAGCAAAGAAATGATAATAACTTAAATATAGGTAGTTACATCCACGAGTGGGGATTGAACTCACGACTATCTCGTTTACAGTCCGACGTTATGCCACGATGGTCTCAACGTGAATGATAATATAAAATAGAGTGTTAAGCTAATATTAATTTTAAAATGAAACTATTGTAACTAGATTAGCTTTAGCTTGACGCTTTTTCCCATTGAGCAGGATAGGCAAAAAAAATCTAGCCTCAAGACAATCCAATCTCCAATTTCCATCCGAATCCAAAACATTGCAAATTGGGTGGCGGAAGAAGTGAGAATAGAAACGTACGACCATCGCGTACACAGTCAGACGTCGCTCTGCACCATGGTGGCCTTATTCTAATTATTTTACTAGATTAATCCTTATTCTTATAGCCTTATTCTAAATATTTTGGATTTAAGAATACATATTTAGAAAATCTGCACACTTTACAGTAGTGTGTACACAGTGGCCACAGGTAGGCTGAGGTAGCTGACTGAAAATGCACGTAATGAATCCCGTTAAAATAACGTAATTTATGTGGAATAATCACGAAAGCCATCGGTTTTAATAATACCTTTCATTGTTGGTGACTTGTTGATTGCTTGTGGCAAGCCCGTTATAGTTCGGGTCGCCTGAACCGCAGTTCCCGTTCAGTCTATTAGGCGACGGCGACGCTGTTATAGCGCCGTAGCATCCTGTTTACATTATCGATTTAGTATTTTATCATGTGTCATAATACTAATATTTAATTATGAAAATCGGGATGGCTTATTTAAAATTATATGACATAATGATAGATTGTTGTTACTGTTTGTAAGTTAAAGCTTGTGACAAATAAGTAGGTACATCAAACATAGTGGCAAATTGATTCTATAATATATTGTTTATTCGAGATGGTAACCGTGATTTTTAGAAGAAGTTCGAACTTCTTCGTAATATCATAGAATATGTAGAATTGAACAATCTCAAAGTTTCAGTGCATGTGCTTATTTGAGTTTCACTTACCTGGATCCTCCAAACCTATGAGACAAAAAATTGTTTTAAAATGTATACACATTACATACATAGATAAATATTTTAATTTATACATTGTTATACAGATAGAATATTTATTTTTGGATAATAAAAGTATATAGCTAATAGTCATAGGCAGACGCCGCGGCTAGATTTTAGATTTGCATATTTAATAGCTACAACTAATCTGGTGACAATTAACGGCATATGTTTCATTTAAATCTATACATATAATAAAAATGTAAGCGATCGCTGTCTGTACATGGAAGATATGTGAAAAAATATATTATTAGAGGCATGTATCAATGTAATAGAACCCAAAACAATGATTTTTAATTTTCTTTTCTGTTTGTCTGTCTGAGTGAGTTTGTTTGTGAACAATCTAATCTCGAAACGGCTTGACGGAATTAAATGTATTTTGACTATTGTATTGTGGTAAGCGTCCCTTAACATTTAGTGTTTAGTAGTATTAAGTTAATTTTGATTGAATTATAAATTTAAGCAATGTTTATGATTTATGTGAGAACGCGGACGGGCAAAAGACGAAATAGTTTAGTCATGTAGTTTACGCAGGCGAAGCCGCGAGCGGGCCGCTAGTTGGTAAAAAACTTTAGAATATAGTTTACATCAATTCGATATTTGATTAAAAATCCATTTAATTATTTAAATCATTGGAGTTATAACTAGAAAATTCTAAGCATTTGGCTCTTTAAGAACATTCGCGCTGTAATAAGTGACTCGTAACGGTACCTATAGCTTATTTCGTACTCGTAACGCTTATTTAGAAAAGCTCCTGGTAAAAATATTCTTTAAAAGATTTTTTACGCCATCCAAGCATCAACGTAAGACAGACATTCACCCTCTTTTAATTTTGTCATAAATAACAATTATTATAAGCTAAAGAAAACACATTGTAAAGTATTTTCTTGAAATCGCCCAGGCGTTGCGTAGTCGTTCTGGCAAGGGCCATATTTTTAAGAAAATTGTATTTTATGATATTAAGAATGCGGTATTCTATTGTTATCGGATTCGGACACGCTTTCAGTGATGCAAAATTTTCTTATTTGACTTGACTTATTGATGTTTAGATGTATATATCCATCAATGTTGCTACATCAGACACATTATTTTGATGTACTTCCCTTGCCAAAATTGTAAATTACTTGTTGAGAAATTCGCACCGTCAAACACCGTCAGAATCAATTAATAACACATTGACATGTTTGTTTCATGCGTTTAACTATTTTAACTATTTTTTTTAGCACCTCCTACATAAGAATCTGTGTTAATAGAGAAATGCTTATATTTCAGATTGTGTAACTTACCAAAGTTTGATAAGCTTTGTGTTTGTGAAGTCGGCTCAGCATTTTCCACGAGACTAGACGATTCATCTTGCGGGGACGCGTTGGCAGCCACTGCCTCAGATAGTTGCTCGAATTGGGTTCTACGTCTTCGAAATCTTATGTATAGAATCAGACATCCCGTTGTCACTATAGAGAAATAAATGCCACTAAGTAATATAGGAAACAACTGAAGACCGTAGATATGATTTAAGAAACTTTAATACAAAATTGAATATAATTTTGTTTGACTAAAATTTGCAAATATATATATTTTCAGCTTCCCGCATAGCAAGTTAGTCTGAGCGAAACCTAGTGTCAAGGTCACTCTGTTCTCCGCTTTAGACCCGGCCCGAATTCGAGACATTGCCTGTTGAGTGGCGAAACTCAACGAAGTGAAAATTAAACCAACAATCGCGTTTACAGTCTGACGTTGTCCCACTGCGCCACGGTGGCCGCTTTCATCACCAGTAGAAAATAATAATACATGTATAATCGTATGTTACTTAATAGAATATTATATTAAGTAACATACGATTAAGAAAATGACAAATTTCATAGATAGGCACTAAATATAAAGTTTGCAAAACAAGTTACAAAAAGTCTATGTGAAACACGTTTTTGTCGGTAGTCAAATCAACTATCCAAAAACTTACCTTCCAGGTAATTTGCATTTGTATTACAAAAATTTCTTTAGGATCTAAACGATAGCTTGTATAAAAGCAAATCAAATCTTACGTGTAATACAGAAGAAAAGTACACTCAATCGTATCGCATCGGCGGCGTCAGTGTTAATCTCCCCGGAGGTTCTTGTCGCGAGCAGTACTCCCGCCATCACAGCCGGGGCGCCCCACGCCACGAAGCCGAGCACCGGTAATAACGTCGCCACGAAACATGGACCGCGAGTCTGATATGTTCAATTCAATTTAAGTATCCTACATTTAAATGGACTTTTGCATGCACTTTTAAATCATCAAATGAACATAAAGCCACCACAGGTTCGGAAGGCAGTTCTGCTGAGAAGAGCCAGCCAGAAACTGAACAGTTGCTCTTTGGAAATATAAAAGTTACAATTTTATTATTTAAGTGCTAGTGGTAACTAATCTGCACCAAGCTCGAGCAGTTTATAGTGGCATACATTTATGTATTTCTAGATGAAGCCAGCATAGTGTTTTTGTTGTTGTTTAATTTTTCAATTATAATTGAATTAACGAGACAAAGCGCGGAGTTGAGGTCCACCAGTACTCAACACGCCATATCTCGAATTAGGGCGAAAAGTAAACAACAGAGTGTCTGGACACTATGTTCTAACTGACTACCCTGCTATGCGGGAAAAGGCGTGGACAAAACGTAACACCTCGTTAAACGTAAAACGTTTTCCCCCGTTCTCGTAAGAATCTCGATAATTGCTCATGAAAAAGAAAAAAAGAATTTCCTAAAATATCAGGTATTTACGGCCCTTAGTTTCGGCTGCGCTTTGTTTGTCAGTCACCCAGTAAGGTAACGGCAGAGTTTTATATATGTAGAATCTGGGTTTTCAGATAAAGACAATTAAGAGTAAAAAATTAGCTATTTATTTCAATTTATAGCCTCAGAAAAAGTTCACACAAAGCGTGTCGCCATATTATTTCCATACGAATGAATTCATACGTTATGCATTTATTTTTAAATTGTTTCATACTTATTGCTTGTTTTTTCTACATACATATAATCTATACTATACAAATATATGTTTGCTTTGATGGCGTAGTAATAAAATGCCATCTATGCAGGCAATGACTGTGGGTTCGATTCCCACTCGAGAATACTCTCGGAGATAAAATTTATCTATCTATCTGGTCTCGTAAATACATATAACAAAGCGCAGATTAGGCCAATACTCTATGACTCTAAAAAGAGCGGAAAATGACGATCGCATTTGTATAAAATGAGGTGCTCGTCTCGTCACCCAATTAATAATAAAAAATACAATATTACAGTCTAATACATTATTTTTTATACGTGTGTGCGTTTCGGTTAAAGTGTTTTAAAAAATAATAACACTAAATCTAATTATTATTAAAGTGACTTACTTCTAACATTAGTAAACCAATGGTCAACATAGAGGTCCAAAGCAAGCAGGAGTAAGTGCTAAATATTTCAAAACCTTGTTGTAGGGTTAATTCTAGGGATGCTGGGTAGCTACTCATTGGCCCACCCCAGATTACGCTACAAGCTAACAAAATCTGTAAAGAAATTTATAGATATAAATATATATTTTTTTAAATAATAAGGAATGTAGATTTATTTTATATAACATTTTAGGTTATAAAATTCAAAAAACAAATTTTGAGTATAGCTCAATTTATAAATATAGAAAGTTATCAAAACCAATATTATTTTATGACTAATCAATATTATATTTTTATATAATTTTAACATAAATTAAATCTATTTATTTATACTATAGAAATTGCAAATTAAATGTCGTCTTTAAAGTTGTAAATCAAAAAATACTTAGTATGTTTTAATATCCTTAAAAGTGTTTATCACACATTAAGGATAAAAAATTATTTAAATTAAATAAAAGTTTGGTTATGGTAAACAATAAAAGTTAATATAAAGAACGTATGATTTAATTAGCGAAAGCATTTGGACGGAATTCCAATTCCTACTATTTTAAAAAATTTATGGGTTTTAATAAAAAAATATCATACCTGAGAAATATTTAGGCATAAAGTTAATCTATGCGGTATTCTTTTATACTTTCTGGTTATTGTAAAAACTAGGAGCACCCATACAGCTGCTATAAGAGCAAGTATAGAGAGATCGAAACCAAACTTCTTAATTTGATCCGCAAAATCTTGGTTTATAAAAATTACTTCCGCTGACAAGAATGTTATGGGCGCTGATAGGAAAGTGCAAATTACCATGGATGAAGCCATCTACAAAAATAAATTATCGATTATTATTTAAAAGTTTATGCTAGTTAAATAAGCTTAACCAACGTTAACGGAAATGGTTCGTTGCTTCAGACAGTTTTCATAGCGAGTTGTTCATATATAAGATCCGAAAGTAACGATAATCGGTTATTTCTAGTGCACACATTATAAAAAATGTTTCTTCTCGCTTAGGTATCCACTAGTTCTGGAAAAAAATCACGTTTTAAACAGGCCACGATTCCCGGTAGCTAGCTACATTTATTTGAATATGAGTTGCCAAGGAGTGAACATCAAAATCAAAAAAAATAAAAAATTGTACTAGACCATCGAAGAGCTACTATCAGGTTTGTAGCTGAGGTCACAGGAATCTTAAATGGAAGTATTCAAAGAATACTTGTGAACAAATTGCATATAAGAAAGGTTTCCGCGCGTTGTGGACGAAAATATTAACCGACGACAAAAAAAACGAGGCGACATCTTGACAGCTAATCTCAAAAAGATCCAAGCAGACCAAGATAATTTTTTGTCACGTTTTGTGACTATGGACGAGACCTAGATCCAGCACTTTGATCCCGAGACTAAACAACAATCGATGACATACGGAAAAGGAAACGAGCCGACGAACCGACGCCAAAGAAATTCGAAATGTCAAGCTCAGCAGGGTAGGTTTTGGATTCTACTTTTGGAATACTGAAGGAATTCTCATTGTGGACTATTTGGAGAAGCACAACAAATAAGAAGACTACGGAAGGTTATCAAGGAGAAAAGGGGCGGCAAACTGCGGGTTGCGGGTTCACCAAGAAAACGCATCTGCTGTTGCCGTGGCAACCGTTTAAGAAGCGGGCTTCGATGCCGTTCGCTAAATCTAGAACACGGTGACTTCTTTCTCTTTCCTGGCTCAAGGAACACTTTCGGGGTAAGAAATTTGGCGTGATGGCCGTTTATGGGGATTTTATGAGGGTCAAGAACAAGACTTTTTTAAAGGAATTCTAAGTTTAAAAAAGAGATGGATTAAATGTATAGACTACTTAGGAGACCATGTAGAAATATATATTTAATTTTGGACCACTCCTCGGATGTATACGCACAATAAGTAAATTATAAAAGTAGTGTTCAAATTTTTCATACTGAAAATAGCTGATGTTGATGATGATGAATGATGATGAATGATGATGAGAATGATGTTTAGCACCAAAAAGTGTATCTTCTATATATCTTTTTATATGAATGTATTTTATTCATTGAACCTAAAAATCTACTATTAACTTAATTTTTTGCAGAAATCTTCGGCTTCATATTTTTCGGCCTCGGTTTTATTAAAACAGAAACGATTTGAACTTGAACAAGTAGAAGTTTCAGAAAAGTTCAGTTACCCAACTTAACTTTATATATATTAAACTTTAGCTTCACGCTTTTCCCGTAAAGCAAGGTAGGCAGAGAGAACCTGCATTAAAATGTGTTTAATTATTTGATACCCTCAAAGAGATAATTTGAATAAGTATAAATAAATTCACAAAGTCATAGTGGCATGTTGAATTATTGACATTGAATCATCGAAATTAGTCCACTAGAGAAAGTTATTTAAAAGACTAACCGCGTTGTCTCCTTGACTAAAATGCATTACGAAATTTATACAATGGCAGTGACTATTTAAATTATCGAATATCTAGGGAATCTCTATACATAAATGTATAGAAATAATAAACGATTTAGACATGCGCGCCACCTTCCAACACGCAATAACAGCTTCACCTCTTTCCCGCATATCAGGGTAGTTAGAGAAAACTAAATATTTTACACTCCTTTCTCTTTTTTTCGCACGAAATCGAGTGACGGAACTCAACATTGCACTTGGTCTTACCAGAGCGACAAAAAGTCAATGTATTCATAGCGAAACAGCAAGGAAGCTTTTTCGTTTGCCGAAATAATATTAGGCTATATATAGTGTGGAATATTTGACATTTAAAATTGAACATATAAACAATGTATATTAATGAATTTTATTGATAAAAAAATCATAGTGCAAATAAATAGAAGAACATGTTCCGTGAAAATAATATGTCTACTAACTGGTTTTGCGTTTCTCGTATTATTGGCTGGAAAGAAATATTACCTACTTCATAATGAGAGAGGTTTAAAATAAGGTTTCTTTTTTTATAAAACTCTTCTAGCGACTTTTCTTCCGCTTGTAAATATTACTTATATTACCTCATATATGCGAAATATAATAACAACAATTATATATAATATAAATCATAGAATTATTATTTTTAAACCTTGTAATATGATTATTATATAAAATCTTTTCACCAAGAAATCAAATAAAAGGCATCCAGCAAAACAATGAAAAAATGCCCTCTACTATATTTGCTTCAAAGTCTCGTGTTGATATGTTGTATTATATACATTTTTTTTTAAAAAATACCGAAATGTTATCTGATTGAAATTTATAACTTAGAGTAAGATACGAGATAAAAATCGAAACCGAACCTTCGGCTCTGATCTCAGTTTCCGACGAAACCGAAACTTGTCAAACCGTATAATTTTATTTGTCATATATTTAAATCTAGTACATGTTATCGCATTGGAGCAAGTAATTAAAATAATTATATATTGAGTAACAATTTGCATTTAATACATAATTGAACATAATTAACATATTAAGCTTACTCTTATAAATAAACTGGCAAAAATTAGGGTAATACAAAGTAAAATAACACTATTTTATGCATAAATAGAGAAAAATGAGTAATTCAAATCGAATTATTGCAATTTATAATCAAATACTATTTTTATTACCTTAAATAATATTTAATATTTTTAAATAAGTACAGAAATATATACGAATTATATTGTTTTATAATATATTTATTTTTAGTTTATTTTCATTTACTATTTTGTAAGGTATAAGAAAATATATCATTTATATGATTTTTTTAAAAATTTTAATGGGTAACAATATTTTTACTCAGCCGCTAGGGATACAGCTCGAAGGTAAAAGAAATAAATAATATAAATTATAAAAGTATTTTTAAAATATAAAAAAGGCCCTCAATGTCCTGACTAGGTGGCTAGGTGGCTAGGTTCCAGAGTGGCGAGTGTCCTCAATATATGAGCCGTTTCATGTAGTATACTTAATATAAGTAACTGCCTACCTACTATAAAGGAGTTAGTCAAAAACTGGAACTCTTCAGACAAGCCTATTTAAACATTATTAGAGGTTGTTTAAGACGACTGCGGCTCGTGTGTATATTGCTAGTAGTTTACAATATTCTTTACAGTAATACTGAGATCGATTATTAACGTTCTAATTCGTTTACGAACGCTCGTTTTCGTGATCGGTTACGAAAATGACTACGCTTAGCCATCTTAGACATTTACAAGTACTCAGTTACGACACGGCCGGAAGGGCCGGCCAATTTTTGGAACAGTTATTGATTTCGATTTTAACTGTTAGTTTACAACAATAGTATTAAAAGAGACTTACCAAATCTATTTCAAGATTATAAAGATTGGAGAACACAAATACAGCAGGTGCTGTTGGTATAGTTCCATATAAAAATGCGTATGTAGACAACGACTGAGTTTCAGATACATTGCCCCCAGCATCGAATGCACTTACACATTCCCTCATCACCACTGGCAAAATAATTCTTAAAAATTAAACAAAGTAGTAATCATTATTAATTTTAACACATACATTTAATATATAAAAAGGGTTTTTTTTCTTATCAGCAGTGTAAAATATTACTATATATAACAACTTAAATCAATTTCAAACTAAATAATTTACTTTATAGCAAAATCAATATAACACATTCTTTGTGCAATTAGGATCATGGTGGATTGTATTTTCACTATATTTTATTTAGCTTCACGATGTTTTCCGCGTAACAGAGTAGTTAGAGAGAATCTAATGTCAAAACACTCCATTCTCTATTTTCCACCCGAAAAAACGAGACATTGCGTGTTGATTCGCTGAACTAAGTGTTTGTGAAGCCAGATCAACGTAATGTAAATAATTTAAATATAATCATTCCTCTACGTGGGGATTGAACCCAGAAACAATAGCATTTACGGACAGTTTTAGTATATCATATATCCAGTTACGCTCGACCAAGGTATTAGGTTCCGCTACCCAAAAAGAAATGTCTTTATATGTGCGCAGTATGCCAGAAGTGCGTAAATATTAGTGACGATATATCACTGATATTTTTAGCATGTTTACTGATTAATATTAATTTCTTGCAATAACTTACCATAAATAGACTACTACTTAGAAGGTAATATCATTATTTATCATACTTACAATTTAACCATGATTAACACACATGGAAGTAATAATGCAGGACCTTTAAGCCTTGTAAATTGGCCAACCATATGCAGACCTAACAAAAATAAAGCTGCAGCTGAGAAAGATTGACCAAAAACCTGAAATAAATTTTCTATTCAAATATAGTTCTATATTTTATGCAATAATTTTAATTTGGTTAAGGTGAAAAATATATTCTGATTAGAGCATGTGTTACATACATGTGCCAATACCTAATGCATATTAAAATTGTTTTTTTTTTCATTTACCTTTATTTTATTATGAGACTGGAGAAATAATAAAACAAGATGATTTCTTTATATGCAATATTACTTCATAACATATGTTAATTGCATCATAATATTACATATTATACATTTTTATCAGTCTAAAAATATTAAGAAGCAGTTGAAAACTTACTTCCAATAGGCCTTCAATATAAATTGAAAGTTGATGTTTGAATATAATATTACCCAATATACCCAAAACTGTCATCACTAATACTGGATTAAAAACAATGCCTTTAAATAATTGCAATACCATCTTCAATTTTTGAAGGTAAGGGGAGCGGTCAACTGTTTGAGGATTTTCCCTTTGTTTATTGATTTCCATTAATACAAATGCAACTGGATTAAGTATAGCAAGAGAAATAGGGGCCATTAAATAGAGGTAGAGTGCATATTCTGGATGATTTCTTTCATATATTGCATTAACTACAAAAAAATAGCAATGATTAAAGGTTATACAATATAAGCAAACAATTTAGTAAATTTACATAAACTATTAACTTACTTATAGGGAATCCTAATGCAAAATCATTGCTCTGAGTGCAAAATATGGCAAATATGCCTGCCTGACCAAGATGCATTGGTTTGGAAACGAACATTGTTACTATAACAATTGCAAAAAATACAACCCCTTTTGCTACCAATATTGCACATAAAAATGTCCAGTTAACCATGCTAAAGTCCAATCGAGCCAGGGATAAAAAGATAAGTGATGGTAAGGCAAATGTACCAACAAATGTTGCGATACCCTTTGACTCAGATTTAGAGACAACATTGAGACGTCCAGCTACATATCTAAAAAAAATGTACAGTGGTTTCATTTTACTTTCAATACAACTATTGTACAATTTAAAATATATATTAAGATATTAATGGTACCCTCTCAACTTACCCACATATAATTATAGTGAAGCACTGAAACAATGCTGGATATAAATTATCTGATACAGTATCCATAACAACTGTATCTGTATCCATTTTGAAACAATTTATACTGCAATAAATATATTATTCATTTAGTGTTCAATCTTTATTTCTTCATTGGTCATTTCATTGTTTCATACTTTTTTATATATTAATATCTAAATATATTAAAAATATTAATATATAATACAACAGTTTTTAGATTTATACTTGAAGCAACAGTTTAATTCACATATATTTTTTCTTAAATTAAAAATTAAGTATGAATTGAAAATATAATTATTTTACTAAACAATATATTTATACGTTTATAAATAAATTGTCATATTGTTTATTTTATATATTACGATATTGTAAACTAATTTAGAAACAGAAATAGTATGTTAAATTTAATTGTACGTACGTCACTTAATTCAATATAAAGTCACATTTGTTGTAAGCATATTAATTCTAGAATCTTCTATTTACATGAATACCACAGTAAACTCTTAAAGATTAAAGAATTCGGTGAAAATCAATAAAATATCTGTAACACCCGATTCTAAGTAACAGATCACGTAAACTCCAGCTGACATATGATAAGCAAAAGCCAGTGATATGCTGACATTTCTTTGACATTGATAGTTCATTTTCATATAAATGTAAAAAAAAATATTCAGTTAATTTTACAGATGCGTTTAGAAATTTAATAAAAATCTAGATATTAACATTTTTTAAAGTGTGTCTTTAAAAATTGAAAGCGCTTTGACCGCTAAGCAGGGCTTGTAATACCGGTGCGAGACCGGTAAAATTAACGTTATTACTTTGTGTAAATCTTTATTGATATACAACATTATAAAAATCGCGTGAAGTTTCAACCTTCACAAATATCTGTAAATGTAAATTACAAACTGAATTTATGATTTAAAACTACTTGTGTAACTTTTATTTATTTATATATTATAGCTTATTATACTAAGCAATTTAATGAAATATGTTATAGTTACCGCAAGTTAAAATATTTGTAGTGTAAAAATTAAAAATTGAATACCGACGACGCTTTACGAGAACGTCAAGGCTATCTTGGTCAAAAAAATTTTGGAAAATATAAAAAGCGGAGCAAGGAGAGGACACGACGTTCTCTGACTCTGTGCTATACGGAAAAAACAGAGTACATAAACATAGAGTTACATAAAATTTAAAATTAATATAAACACTTCCATTCGTTTTAATTTATCACTGTGGACAATATAGTATTTGTATGTATGTACATAAAAATAGTGTCTTGTGTCACGATATTCCGTTTGCTGTTTATTGCTCGAATTCAAGGGATTATGTGTAAAGTGGGAATCTAACCCACAACCAATCGTGTTCACAATTGACACACTGCGCTACGTTGGCCTCTTTGTATGTATAAACAATAATAATGCTTACTTAATTTTAAACTATTACTATATGGTATTATGTGTTGTTGGTCTGGTGCGCATTCTGTGTTAATTAATTAAATAATAATAAATCATGCACTAATCAAAATTATGGATACTTATACTATTTATGTTAGACTATATAGACATATGAAATATTCAATAATTGAAATTTGTTTTTAAACATCACCGAAAGCTACACTTCCAGTAAATTTCTTACTTCGTAAGGTTAAGATTGATTTTTTTATGTTTTTATTATGATTATTTGGTAGACTTTTCTAATTATAATTGTTATTCATTTTCAGTTTAGCATTATTGAAAAATTCGAATATTTGATGTTGATTTTTTTGGCAAATATCTTTCAGCAGATGACCGAATTCGCTACTCGATTTAATAATTTAAATAAAACATGATCTTAGATCAATGTTTTTATTAGTCGTTTAACTTTAGATTAATGTAGGTACACTTTACAATAGTTGTATGTATGTTGTTAACGACAAACACTCATACTAATATAACATTTGTGAAGGTTATACTACTATAACATTTGTGAAACAATAAAAAAATCCACAGTAAATTAGGAGAAATATAATATTTATTTACGTTCTATATAATTTTACAAAAAGCACGGTTAGTTATCGTAGAAATAACCAAAATAGTAATTTATGCGCCATCATATAAATTCATAAAAATGTCGCAGGCCATTTACAAACTTACAGTTCAACTATATCTAAGGTATATGAAACTTGTATAGGTGGTATTTTGTACAGTTCAACTATATCTAAGGTATATGAAACTTGTATAGGGTAATATTTTTTCTTATATTCCTACAAACTTTTATTAAGCAATTTAACCCAAAAAAAAATAATATATATATATATATATATATATATATATATATATATATATATATATATATATATATAGTCTAATTTATAATCGTTTTATAAATGTAAAATATAACATTAAAGAAAAAAACATATCGACTGGGACTCGACCCCGAGCCCGGCGTCTGTAAAGGTGAACATGCTACCGCCTCCGATACGCCGCATTACAGCAGTAAAGGTATATTTGATGAAGACCTTTAACTTGAAAACTTTACGTTTATTCACGGGAATTTCTAAGTAATGCGCCTTAGTATTTTAACAATGTAATATACTAATGCACTACTACTACTACAAAAAATGAAATCGGCAACCCAAAGACCGTGCTGCCACCTTATGAGAGATGTTTTTCAAGAAAATTCAACATCTTAACATTTTTGCAAAACATGAAATTAAAAATGTATAATATTTATTATTAGATACTAAATGTGAAGAAAACACTGTACATCAATATAAAAATATATAGAAAAACAACGTACAAAAATATACAAAAATCGACCTTAACGCCTAGGAAGTAGAAGAGGTGAGGCAAAGGTTTTTAACAAACGTTTTAATATAATTTATTTTATTTAGTTTCATCAAAATAATTACTTAAGTAACTCTTAAAAACAATGAAAACATTACACTTACATACATATAATAAATTTAGACCCGCTAACCTATTGTCTCGTGGTTACACATTGGAATTTGTAAAATAAAAGAATAATATTTAGTCGGCACGCTGATGCACAGTTTGGCGATGTAACGCGGGTTGCCGGCCAGCCACACGAAACGAAACGAAGCGGCAGCAGCGGCTCCGTTGCCGGACCATTACTAAAATATCAGTATTTACTATGATACCTGTATCGAGTTACCTTTATCGTTTTTCGGTATCGATCCTCGGTATCGGCATAATACCTGCAAAAACCTTTAAATATCGGTTCTAATTCTTCAAATTTGGTCCGGCAAAAAGCCCAAAAAAAAAAAACGCGTAGAGCGTTCTACTTTCGGTTGCGTCGAAATTCTTATACGCTTATAATAACTAATTTTTGATGTTAGCATCTCAGATTTTTATTAAAATTTTATTTACACTTCTAAACGCACTTGTAAAATTACCTAATTTAAAAAATTTGCAATTAGTTCAGTTCAGTTCTTTAATGATGACGCTTCGAAAGAATTTCGCAGTTAAATGAAAATTAACTATCAATGTCAAAAAAATGTCAGCACATCACTGGCTTTCGTTATCGTAGATTGTTGTCATATGTCCGCTAGAGTTACCTTAAAATTGTCTGTTAGATATATTATTGATTTCCACCTAATTCTTTAAAAAGATAAAACTTTATACGTTTTATAAAAATATTGTTTGTCCACAAAATTATTGTTTGGAAGGACATCATTTTTGATGTTAGAAATATAAAACTTTGTTTATTATGAAAATACGAAAAAGCTATAGGATAGGATATAGGACTTACGTTTTTTTGCTTCACTCTTCTCTCACATGAATGAAGAGAGAAATGAGTGGTAATAGTTAATCTTAAATCCCATTTCTCGTTATTATCGACAATATTGTAAATTTAATAGAAAAAATAAATTAGATTTTTTGATAAATTGTATTTCCAGATTAATTTGTTATTCTAACTGAGCTATTATAATCTACTTACTAATGCTAGTAAATTCTTTGGATAAGTGATTTTTTGTTTTCAATTGACCATTGAGTATGAGTGCTCAATTTTTGCCAATGGCTACACTGAACATATATTGGATTCCGTTTCCGTCGGCCATAATACTTTCATTATCGAGTTGTTCGTTCGCCGGGTCTGAGAGGTCGATACTAGTGAATGAAGAATTAGTTAAATTTTCAAATTCTCTCAAAAGAGAGGTGAGTTATTATTATTTGTTATGAAAATTAAACATTTTTGTTTTTAACTAGTGTATAATTACATATATGTAATTATGCGTTCCAGATACTTACTCGAGCGTTTACGACCACGTAGGTGCTACCTACTAAGAACGAACATAAAACAGCACTATGCAGTTTAACGCTTTTCAAAATCATCATCCAATGTAAGTTTCGTATTATTTATACGTAACAATCTCATTTTATAGTTGCAAGTTAGGGACCGCATGAACCATTAATTTATAACTTGGCGGCCATTTTGTGTAATGCATTTTGCACAGCTGATAATGGACGCGATTCCGCCATAGTTCCTTTGGAAAAATCGATGATAGATGTCCTTTTGTCTCCAACTTCGTATTGAAAGCTTAGTTGAATATCAAAATTGTTGCAGTTTTAAACAGTTTTTGTTATTTTCATAATACTTTGACCTACTTTTATAGCTGCAATTAAAGGCCTTAAAAGGTTAAATCACCTGGATTTTTTTATGTGAAATATTTCTGAAATATCTTTTAGTATGTTTATGCATTAATTGTTGAGAGCAGCAGGATTTTAGGCAAATTATAAAATGTATGTGAAGAGATACTTATATTGTGCTTTATGAAGCCCCGTACACTATACTATAATAATCTTTAGTTCTGTTTTATATAAATATTATCGATTTTATTAAGTGTGGGTGGTGGCACATACATTATTTATTTGATTTCCGATATAATATTACCCTTGCAAGTTCTGATACGATAGCACTAATAAAACATAATTCGTAATATTAAATAGATATAAATTGTAATTCAAAGTTTTGACGAAAAGTTTTTTATTTATTAAAGTCTTAAACATGTATTGAAAATAATCAATAATATATTATTAGCTAATAGAGCTTTTTAATATGTTGAAATTTTACAGTACAAGAATTAATATTTGTATATATATATATATTTTCTATTATTATAAAAAAATTGGCCTCATCCCATATACCTATATAATAAGATATAATGAAATTAATAAAATCAATCGCCTCTAGCATCTGAAGTCTAAATTATTAACACTCCCTTTTATAACTAAGGCCTATGAGAGAAAAAAAACTTTTTAAAAAAAAATTTTCATCACTATTGACCTTATGTGTTGGTGCTGCTGTTGGAGGTATTTATATAAGGGTCTCTTGAATTCAGATGTTATACCAAATTATTGATGTAATGGTAAGTGTATGGTAAGTATTTAATCTAAAAATAATATAGTAGCATTTATTATTATTACATTTTTCTGCTTGTGTAAATTAATCCAAATACATTAAAATCAAATAATAACAGCATATATCTCATTTCTGTTTTTGTTGGCAGCTATAGACCTCGACTAGACCGGAATGAACAATTCGGTAAAATTCCTTTCCTTACTGGTCTGCATGATTTCGGTGGGCCAAAAAACTTCCAGCCAAGAAATGGGATGGGTAATAAGAACTTTAGGCCTAGAAATGATTTTAATGGGGTAAGAAATGATTTTAACAACATGAAAAATGAAAATGGAAATCCTAATGATTTTGGCGGACCGAAAGAATACAGACCCAGAAATAATTATAATAATCAAACTCAAAAAAAGAATGATTATGATGGTGAAAAAAATTCAGGCAATATGCAGTTTTATAATGCAAAAGGTGATTTTGGTGGACCTAAACAACAAAACAACTTCCAAAAGGGATTTGTTCCGAAGAACTTCAACCAAAATGGAAACAGCAATGGTCAGCAATCGTATGCTCCTAAAAAGATATTTAACAACAGCTCATGCCAACCCTCTTCAGATTTCAATGATCGTAAATTACAAAGCCGAAAAGCAAAATATCCTGGTGATGCATTGGTAAAACCAGTATGGGACATGGCTAATCTGGGAACTATTCAAAAGAATTTCTACAAACCCCATGCCAATGTTGAAGCACGCACTGAAGATGAAGTAGAGATGTTCCGTGCAACTAAAGAGATAACAGTCAGTGGCAACAGTGTTCCTCGTCCAAATCAAGTATTTGATGAAGGTAATTTTCCTGATCACATCATGAACACTATTAAGGAACAAGGTTGGGAAGAACCAACTGGTATTCAGGCTCAAGGTTGGCCTATTGCTCTATCTGGCCGAGATATGGTTGGCATTGCATCCACAGGCTCTGGCAAAACCTTGGCTTATATGCTACCTGCAGCAGTCCACATTGTTCACCAGCAGAGGATTCAACGTGGTGATGGACCTATTGCCCTGATTTTGGCTCCAACAAGAGAATTAGCTCAACAAATTCAATCTGTAGCTCAGGCATACAGTGCTCGTGGTTGTATCAGGAATACTTGCTTGTTTGGAGGATCACCTAAAGGACCACAGGCACGGGATTTGGAAAGGGGTGTAGAGATTGTTATTGCTACTCCTGGACGGTTGATTGACTTTTTAGAGCGTGGTACTACAAACCTACGACGTTGCACCTACTTAGTATTGGATGAAGCTGACAGGATGTTAGATATGGGCTTCGAACCACAAATACGCAAAATAATTGAGCAAATCCGCCCTGATCGCCAAGTCCTTATGTGGTCTGCCACTTGGCCTAAAGAAATTCAAGCACTTGCAGAAGATTTCTTAACTGATTATATCAAAGTAAACATTGGTTCTCTTAATCTATCTGCTAACAATAATATAAAGCAAATCATTGAAGTCTGTGAAGAACATGAAAAGGAAGTTAAACTAACCAATCTGTTGAAGGAAATAGCTTCAGAGAAAGACAACAAAGTTATTGTGTTTGTTGAAACCAAGAAAAAGGTAAACAGTCTTTCTTTTTTTTTCTTTTATTTTTTTGCATGATTATGTTATGGATACTATAAACAAATAAATATATTTTTAGGTGGATGACATAGCACGTGCAGTGCGACGCAATGGACACAAAGCATTAGCCATTCATGGAGACAAGTCTCAACAGGAGCGTGATGCTGTTCTCACGGAGTTCCGTAATGGAGCAACTACCATACTGATTGCTACCGACGTTGCAGCTCGTGGCTTAGATGTTGAAGATGTTAAATTTGTTGTTAATTTTGACTATCCCAATACTTCGGAAGACTACATTCATAGAATCGGTTAGTAACTTTGTGACTAATTAGACAAGCCCACCATCCAAGCAATGTGAATGCTATGCTGTACATTCCACATGCGAGGCTATGTCAAAATTCCTATGATAATTTCAAAATATGTATTTCATATCATAAGTGTATAAATAATACTTTAAAAATCTTAAAATACGATATAATATTGTTTATTAGGTCGCACTGGTCGTTGTCAGCAGTCTGGCACAGCCTACACCTATTTTACCAGCGGAGATGCTAGACAAGCTCGTTCACTGTTGGCTGTTTTGAGGGAGACTGGACAGAACCCACCAGCTAAACTGAATGATATGGCACGAAACAACAATAATAACAACTCTAGTAAGATTTTTTACTTTGAAATTATAAATATTTAATACAAATACTGTTTTTTTTTAATTATTACTTAACTGTTCATTATTTATAGGCCGCAATAGATGGCAGCAAAGAAAAGAAAACAATAGTGGTGCAAGTTCCCCACGCCAAAAGAGTAACCAGTGGAATAATAAAATGGCTAACATGACTAATGAAGAGAACCCTAATAATTACCAAAATCGGAACAACACTCAGCAACAAGCTCCCCGATTCTCTAATCAAAACCAAAATGCGAGCCAGGGCTATAGACAACAAAATGCTTATCAAAAGACAGTACCTTTCCCCAGTCCTAATGTCTTTGAGTCTATGGGAAGCTACCAAGGGGGATACAATAATGGATATCAAAATGCTTACAGTAACCAAAATGGCTATGGTCAAAGGACCTTCAACAGTGAGTGTTAGTTTCAATTTTTCTATATTCATACTTCTTGATATATTCATGAACACTTTCAAATACTAATTTTGACGAAAAAATTTTAGATACTCGTCCAAATGGCGGTCAGCAATATCATCGTAATACCAACTCGGTCGGGAACAAATCTGCGGGATCTGGTTCGTCGTATGGCTCGCCACCTCCTCACTTCGCTACTCCACCTCATTACCCACAAATGCATCCACACCATCAAGACATGCTTGGTTAGTCAGTATATATATTAATTAAAAAAATGTGCACAAAACATGTTTTTAATTAATTTAGGTAGTGAATTTATTTTATATTAAACCTCTGTTTTTTTATATTAGGGGGCAAGTACTACGGCGGTGGTGTTGGAGGAGGCGGTCCTTGCGGTTATCAAGCGGCAGTAGGCGGGGGAGTGCCCTACCCTCACCTGCCTCCTGGCCAGCTGCTGTACGCACCAGTCCAACAGTAAATCTAAACAACTTATTCCACATTATTGTGCAACTGTTCAGTCTTATCGCACGCTCAATATACTGACCTTAATATATATTTAAAAGCACAGAAAGTGTCAGTATTATAATATTTAGACTATTTGATATTTTGGGTTTATATTATAACTTTGCAGTGTTTATTTGACAGACTGAACTGCTCTCTTAATAATGTGGATTTATTCTTACATGGCCCTCATGATACATGTTGATTAGGTTACAGGGCTTTCCATTTTGTTTGATGCTCCTATTCCATATTACATTATTTACATATTAATCCTTGAATAGAATAATATTGTACTTAGTTTCCCATTATTGATTGTATTTGTACTGTTTTGACTGGATGGGGCAATGTTTTTTATAACTATAATAGTAAATAGAATATTTTTTATTAGATCTGATTGAAATTTTCAAAAATTCGATTAGTATATTATGTGCAGGTATTCTTATTATTTCACTAAAACAAAACTATTTTATGAGGAAAACTAAATACTGTCCTTTTCTTGGGACTAAATTCTTAGTGATTTATCTTTCAGATCAATATGTATGTTTAAAATAAGTGTGTTAGGTTTAAATCTGGTTTATTAACTGTTGACCATATCGGTATTTACAACCAACTAACACTATCCCTACTTGGCTATTGGCTATCAAAGACTTTCCTAAGCATTTATATGAAGCATTTACAATTTGTGGTAATGTTTCCAATAATGTTATTTAAAAAGAGTTTTTTTATTTGAAAAACATGTTATCACTTATAGTTTTATATATAAATTGTTATAAGAATACATAGTATTTTACTTGAATGTGACAAAAAAATTAAGTGCTGCATATAAAAGAATTATGGTCCTAACAGTGCTTAAGTCTATAATTTAAAAAGAAACCCATTCACACCAATCACATATTTACAATGTGGCTTTCTTTTTTACATTTTTGTTTACAAGTGGAACCTGAAGAAAGATATGTTTTATTTAATGCAAGAAAATTTAAATGATCACAGTAGAGAAGTGTCAGTAAATTTTTTGTAAGGATCTGTAAATACGGTCAACAGCGAATGATCCATTGTTGGTGGGATATTTAAATAACTTGTCATCTCCACCGTTAGATGTTAATCACTATATTTGTTAGAGTAGTCGGTGTGGGTACCCTAATGTGTAATCCCGGGTGCCTTTCGTTTTAAAATGTCTGTATGATGTACGAAATGCACGAAACATATAGAAGATGAGTTAAATTTAAGGGGGTGGAATTTAAAGGGCAGATATAAAATGTAATATTTTATATAAATTATTTTTATTGTTAATGATGATCTTATCCAGTGAAAATGTGCGGGACAACTTAGTATAAGAAAATTGAAAATGCTTTTGATATACTTTAAAACAATCTGTATTGCCAGATAAAATTGTGAATATTTTTCTTATGTAAAGTGATGTCAATGACATTTCGAGTCATGGTTTCGAGGTTATATATTTTTATTAATGGTTATTAGATCTTGAGTATTACGCTTAGGGTTAGTAGTCTATAACAGTCGGACTAAATAACTTAGATTTTGAATGCAATTAAATTGATTCTACTACCAATGTCAGAAACTATATTAAAAGATGTAAATAAATACATGCATTTAACATAGGAACACAATAAGTATTTTGGTCATTGCAGAGAGCTGAGGAATGGTTACTTTTCTTTTCTTAGCAACTATAAGTGTATTCTTCTTGATTGTTTTCGATTATTTTTATAATGTAAATTTCACATAATTCTAGTGAACTACTGGAGTTTCTTTGTACGTAAAGGGGTTCTAAGGGGGCTAACGGTAGGAACGTCAATTGGTACAAAATATAAATATAAAAACAGGCATTATGTATGTATTTGTGTTGTTTTAGAAGCCCGTTACTGTCCAAAGAGTAAAAATCTGTGATATTTCATTACTATAACCTGTCGTTGCGTTTGTCAATTGTTAATACATAAGAACACCTCCTTTGGTCGGAGAGTGTAAAACTAGACAAAAATATATTTTTTGACTATTTGAGCGAATTTCATGAATGTTTGTGACTACAAAAACAAAGCTTGCAAGTCGTTCACAAAGTATATGATAGGTATAAGAATATTTTATTGTTATTCAATTTAGTTTTCAGTTAACCGTGAGGTGACGAAATGTACCAGTTCAAAGGGACGTAAAAGTTATTATCTAGAATTCCCGTTATTAACGTGCATCTTAAAGATACGAATAATAACTCGCACGGGTCTGAATAGATTAAAGGGGTGAACAACTCAGGCGCGAGGTGCGCTCGCCGTTATGTACATATAAGAAAGACTGTCGTGAGGGATGTGTACAAGTGCATGCATGCACAGAGATGGCATATATCTCTAAGATGCAACCCTGCGCCGGTCCGCGGGGCGCGGCTCGGCGTTTGCCTAATGCCTAGTAGATTGAGTATTGAGTATGGTCGCGGATCGCAGGTAGCTCCTGTTTCATGTACAAAGTACTGCACCCACCTCTACTAAACAACTGTGATAATAACACTAAGTAGCGTAGCAGGCGATTTATATACTAGTTACGTCCAAGAGAAGGAATGACATCATATCTGACATACTGTATTGTGATAATAAATATTATATCGAAACGTGTACAATTTCAGCGCGTATTGATAAAACTTTTTCTCTAAATAAGACTGATTATAATTATTTCTAATTGAGTATTTTATACAAGTTTCACTTTGACTGAATGAATTAAGATGTCTGTATTTATATCGGTAGTATTCTTGTGCTGTGTGTTTTCACCAAAATTTATTATTCACTATGTTGGATATGAGTCAAAGCGCCTTTCTTATATGCGGTCACCTGATTGAAGATGATATTCAACTCTCCGCAAGTTGATTTCTACTTTCTTTATTGTGATGGTAAATGTTGTTGACGAATTGTGGCAGCGACAGTATGAGAACTAACGTTATAAAATGTATGTTATTATTTGTTGTTTATTTGCTAAATTTTATTTATTCAACCAGATTATCTCATAGACAATCGTAGTTTCTTGCTTTACTATATACTATTTAAGGATTTATTTTCTAAAATTGTAGGTTTGTGAAAAATATACATAGATTTTTAAGTATGTGGCAATGCAGATCTTCATAAATATTGATTCTATAACAAAGTACATAGTTCATATTTATTCAATTTATAAGATAATGTAAATGGAGATAAAAACTCCATTTTAAACTGTCCCAAAGGGAAGTCTTCTGAATGTTTCTAGGAAGTGCATTTCATCTATGTAATACAGTATTAAATTCCGATTAATAAATTGATGTATAATAATTTATTTGTTTTCTTTACCAAATAATCTTTTAATAATTCCATTTTATAAAATATAAATTGGGAATACGTCTAAAAATAAAAATAAAATTGGAAGCTTGAAAGCCCTTAATCACTGATAACGCAGTGATTTGGGCTGAAAAGTGAAATAGGCGTTTAAATTTTGTATATGATATGCAATTTCGCAACTTTGCTTCAAATAGCTAACAAAAAAGGTAACTGATGCAGATATAATCGATTGCATGGGTAGCAACACGGCGGCGCCTAATGCGCATGTCTCAACTCACGGAAAAGCCTATCGAAAATATAATATATGGCAGACTCCAAACACCAAACTCTTAACTTTGTATTGCCAGTTACAAATTCAAAAAAATATAATAAGTTCATAATTATTTTAGATACATCATAAAACAATGGAAAATTTATTGCATTTATTAACATTTATTTTACTAAGTAGTATTATCTGGGAGCGATATATATTCTTAATTTCATTTAAACTTACAATAGCAATTCACAGTAATTAAAAAAGGAAATAAAGCAGTGGGTGCGTTGTTTCAATACAAATATATATATAAAGCGGTAGTTTATACTTATTAAAATTATTTTTAAAAATTACTATACTTCGACACGGAATTGAATGTATTATTGCTTTACTTTGTCGTTAGATGGCTCTGAACGGTTTACAAAATAATATACACTTTTACAATAAATTTATAGTGCAAAGTTATCTTATGGTACGTTGTAAAATTTTACAAAGTACCATATGGAATTGCAATAAAGTTTTGAAATACAATAACTATTTAAACTTATTGCAGCCGCATATTTAAATCTTTCCTGAAGTAGCGACATCTAGGAACAATTATAACATTTCGGGTATATTTACAACTGTTGGAAAATATCAAGGTTAGGTAAAATGTAATAAGAGGGCGCTACTTTTCTGCTTTATCAAACATATAAAATTTGATATTCATGTCTACCACTGTCAGGTTAATGTTTTTTTTGGAAAAATTATAAATAAGCGGTCAATTGTTTGTTTTTTCGTAATTTGTGACTCCATATTTTGAATATAGTGATTGTATCGTTTGTTTGTGAAGTAAATCCGTAATTTTAAGTATCATCTGCAATGTTTTTGTGACAAGAAATATACCACTTTTATTTGCTGTGTCGAAGCTGTAATGGTATGATTTTCATAATTAAGTTGCCTAATTTAATAAATGTTGTTAAGATTGTTTATTCCTAAAAGAATTTTTAATATTCTTTACAATATCAAGTGTTTAGCTACATAACCCTACTTTCACATACAATATTGGTCTAGACGGCCTTGAATCTAATCTTGTCAAGTCAATGTCGTTTATTTATCAAAATAGATATTATTATATATAGTAATCACTAAACATTCTTATAAATCTCAAATCGAAATGACATTATTTTCAGTATGTTTTTCTAATTTTACAAACTACTTACAACAGTTATATTACCATTATAATTATTAACTGATTATTTATAAATAAAACGGAGGAAGTAGTTGTTACAATAACAAAAAAACTAGTTTAACTTAAAAAAAACTAGTTTAAAATACTTAAGTTGTATTATATCTATCCGTAATGTGTACCAACAGTAAGAAATAGTCAATAGAGGCTACGTCACAATATTGTTATCATTTAAATTGCGCTTACTACAAACGGTACACGATGACGTGCTTTCTATTATCCAGGATCCGAAAGAAGCCAGGCAGATGGCCACCAAGGGCGTACAACTAGGTTAAGGCGTCGTACTACACGTAACCAGTTCGTGACAGCAAACGAGGTAAGAATCACTACTCAGTATAGTAACTCGGTCATTCTAAACTGCAATGTAAACATTGGTTCTTGTTTACGCAGCTGACTTTCTTTTAATTGCGCATTCCTATCTACACTTATCTAAACTTAGGTTTGATTTAATTCCATAGCCACATGGAAGCTAATGGTACGCTAACATGCCATCAAATGAGGAAAATATTAATTGTGGCATATGTTTTGTATCTTGCGAATAACACTCGGGAAAATGTTTATATTTAAATTATAGATTTTCCCCGTGTAGTTTAAGGAAAGCGTAGTTTTGAATACAATATGTTGTAAATGGGGGAGAAAGTGAAACGGCGAATGATGGATCATAAGTAGTAGCTGCTTAGTCTACGAAAAGTGGGATATTTGTTAAGGAAAATATTTAACAAACAAGTTCATTACATTATATATATATATATTTAACACAATATTACGTACTATAATCCCTATTATATAAATATGGCTTGTCACGTCATATATGTATATCCGATTTAAAAATGGTTCAGCCTTCACAAGTACGAATGTTGTGTTTACAAACAAACAAAGTGAACACTCTAGCGTGAATGCCACATAGTACGTACCATAATTGCATTCCCTGGCTCTTATAAAGCTTCTTTATTATTAACGCACTGTTGGAAAAGATAATACCTTGGTATTTTGTTGAATAGAATACAATAATATATATTATATTATAATGTAAACTATGAATGTTTTTATATAGGTACACTTCCCCTTGTTAACCGTTCGACGGATTTGCGTACAGTTTTGGCTGTCATTTATATTTATTCTCGAATCATCTACATTTAACAAATAGTTAGAAAAACCTTATTGCAAGAATTATATTGCGCAATATTAAACATCCGGATTCCTCAGTATTTATTAATTTCAAAGACATGAATGCTTGGTAGCAAAACTCAACACAGCGTTCTAGTCCGACAAGGCCGGAGAAGTAAATATTTTATATGAATGTTCATGTAATTAAGTTATCATTAAATCAAATCTTGGGCAGTTATATGGATAGCTCCGTTTCGTCACAATATTATAAATCTGTGCATCCTCTTAAAGGATTACTTATTTAAGGAATTTAGTACTAGAACCTAGGCATAAATCAACGATTACATCTACATGTGTCAAGGTGAGATACTAAACTTTTTATCATCTAAATTACATTTGTTAGCCACTAAATACCGTTGAAATTTAATATTATTATCAAAATTAACAAATATATGTAAATGTCTTATATATTTTATAGTAACTTATTTCTTTTAGTCTTCCGTTGTTTTAAGTTAGGATTCAACAAATGGGAACTGTTATTACGGCAGCTGTGAAAAACAATTTTTAGTTAATAATGTTATGCAATATTTATACGAGTCTATAACAATTATTATATTTAACCTGTATTGTACAATTAAACCTTGAACAAAGTCTAAACGTCTCCCAAGAGTCAAATAACTGTTTCTCAAGTCTTAACTTTCTATGTTACGCAATGGTTTTGCTTTGCGTTTGTTTTTAAACGTTTCATAATCACTAAGAATTGAACTTGTTTACATAGGACATCGACGGTAATATAAAAGTTGACTTGATAAGTTAGGCATAAATGTCGAAAGTTTTACTGCTAAAGTACGTGCGTATTCAGGTTACAGTTTTTGTAATTTTAATCTCAATATTTATTATTCATTATAAAAGAGAAACATTATGCTAATTGTCGTTTTAAAAAAATGTTAACGTCATTAGATGTAACAAAATTTTTTCGTAATTAATATAATATGTACCATGTTGCGAACGATGAATTTGGAACATAACACTTATTGCGCAATGTTTGTTGTGATAGCTGAATGTGATTACAAACACCTAAAAAGTATTTATAAATTCATTTTTTTTTTTATGTGAACACATTATTGCATAAAGGAAATTCGTCCAATTAAATGTAACATTTATATAAATACAAATGTAAGAGGATCGGAGTGACATGAAGCGACATTCCGCGCGCCCGTGTAGTGTACGTTCGTTGCGCAATGTGTTTTGACGGCGTAGAAACGTTGCTTCATTTCTGTATACTTACTGCCTACATATGTAGTTTTCTTGTCGCATTACATGCATGCTACCTGAAAACAAGGTTCCGAGCTATCAGTTTACACCACACTATTGTAGGGTTTCGCGTAATGTCGCCGCGCTGTCCCCAAGTATTTAATTTGTGTTTGTTTGAAATCGGGAGGGACCTCGCGTTTTTAATTATTAATAAATTTGGTGTGTTCAGTTTGTATTATAAATTAATACGACTCCAGGATTACAAATGTTAAACTGTCTTCTGACTATTTGAAGATTAATAAACAAATATTTTACAATTTGGCTAAATCGATATCTTGTCCAATATCCTATTTTTCCGATTATTGAGTGTAAGCATTTGTATGAATCCGGAAATTGAACGTCTATCGTAGTATTTATCTATACAAATAAATAAAATTGGAGTGTCCGTTTGTAATATAAAAAAAAAACGCTTTTTACTAAATGCATATGTATGTATACACGGTACAAATATATTTTTTTCAATTGTTGTCTGTCTGTCTGTCTGTCTGTATAATCTCCGTTTATTTCGGCTTATCTCTGAAACTTGACTTTTACTGGCAGATAGCTGGAGTAATAAGAAGTAATTTAGGCTAATTTTATTTTAGGTTTCTATGCAGACGAAGTCGCCAGCGCAGCTAGCTAGCTACTATATAAAGCTTGTCTCTTATTATTGCAATTATATTACGTTTATTTTCAGGTAAATTTGTATGTTGCCCTTGTTGTTGTGAGTTTACTGTAAAAAATATCGAAATAAATACGTAATAAGTACTTAGCATTAAGTATTTAACATATAAGTATTAAGCACTACATCAATAATTATAAAAAGAAATTATAATTATAGGTGTGTTCCTTATATATCAATATATAATAGTAACAAAAACGAATAATGTTATAACGAATAAAGTATCTTTTTTGTATACATAAAGGCCTTAAATTAATTGCATTTAAACGCATGGCTCATAAAGATATAATTTTGAACACGCCTTAACCTTTTCCGAAACAGCCTTATATATGTTAACACAGGTTTTTTTCTGTTACGACAAAAATATTTGTGCGCGATATACCTACATGTGAATAAATTAAATGAATAACATAAACACCTTGTAATCAATTCCCTTCATACTTGTAATAATTTTCAACAAGGTTTATCTGCTAAGGATGGGCGCAGCTTGCAAAACAATATCTTTGAACACTGCGCTTTGTATCTTTAAACAATTTCATGTGTCAGTCTTCGTCCTTCGGTTTTTGCTTTAAATTTTTTTTTATTTTCATTGAATTGACTTGAAGTTTTGCTAGGCAACCTACTGTACTTTGTATTTAGTTGATATTTTTTCCATACAATATGTATCGATCACGTCTTGTTCATAGATCTCTAAGGTCTATCTATATGTAAATAAAAATAAATAAAATTGAAGTATCCGTTTGTAATATTTAAATAACCGCTTTTTACATACCAAAATATATTTTTTAAATTTTTTTTGTAATTCTGCCTGCCTATCTATTTGTTTCGGCTAACCTCTGGAACGGCTGGAGAGTTGGCAGAGTTGCACGTGAATGATATAATTAGGAGCAAATTAGGCTTTATTTTAGAATTCTACGCGGTCTAGGTAAGTCATATATAAAATTGAAAATATCTTGGTACATTGAATAGAGAAATTATTTGTCAAAACTGCTTATATGTCTTCGATGTTCCTTGTTTCTCATTAATGTTTATTGAACATACCTAGGTTCTATTAAGAAGATATATACAGTTAGCATTGAAACATAGTATACGTGCTGTTAAAGCTGTTTCTTATACATAATATATATTAAGTAAACATGTAGGTACTACGCTTCTAGTTTCCTATCGATGGAAATGAGTAACATAAATGTACATTGAATTTGTTTACGTCTCAGAGGTTTTTAACCCCCGAGCAACGAACAGGAAATAATGGAGGACCTTTCTATCTATTTATAAAATACATATTTTTTCATAATATTGATGTTTTATAAAATATACTGAACCAGCTAATATAAGCTGGTTTAGAGAATGTGGAAAAGGCTTTGATTAATATTATCTAGCACTATACTAAAATTAATTAATTATCAGGCATAATGTGAGAATGTTTTTCTTTTATTAATCTAAATAGCGTCGACAATTTTATTAGCGAAGTAATTGTTACCATGTGCACCGCCTACCCGCGATCTCTCTTTTTATCAGCGTTTTAAGAGATCAATTTTCAGTAAACATTGGAGCGTCGCCAGTGCAATTGTACTTGCGAGTTGCGACTCGACAAGTGTCGTTCATAACGACACAGTTCGGACAGAAAAGAACTCATTTTTATGATCTGAGCCAGGTCAACATCGCTCAGTTGATTCCATTACTTTAATATTTATTTAAAACCTGAGTTACTTTTGCCAAAACATTGTTCTTTACAGACCGCTTTATTCCACTGTCCTTAATCACTTTCCTGTTGTATTGTAATTCAGTTTGCAAATTGTTTTTGTTGTAATTGGTCAAGTAACGAGACAATTTCGTATAGTTAGTTATTTACGTTAATCTGACTACAGTGGTGACGTGGTTTCCGGTTTGTTCTGCTGTTTTTATTGCACAATGTGATTGTTTGTTTCGATGCGTGCTTTGTTAACAAAGACGTCGGTTGCTCAATTTAAAAGGCCGTGGCAAGGTCGCCCCGCGCCCGCATCTCGCTGCCAGTCACCGTCGACACTCGCATTGCTGCGTGCATGTGAAACGTACCTTTGTTATAATACGTAAAGCAAAACTATAACATAATATGTTTTCCGATTTAGTATATATCTATGAATATTTTATTATTACAGTAGAAATAAGAGAGAAATTGAAGAGCTAATATATTTTAGATTCTCAAGAGTATCCACAATATATCAATATTATCTAAATTCAATAAATAATTGCATTATTAATTTTATACTAAATTTTATACTAATTTTATACTACATTTCTATATGACCCAAATCGTTTACCACAGTTTGATCTACATTTATGTTTTGAAATCGAGCACCGTCAAAAGAAACCGTCTGTGAGCGTTCTCGTTCGCTGGCGCATGGTTTCACCCAGCTATCGAATGTTCCCATATATGTATAGAATAGGTTAATATGATATGACAAAAAGAATTGTTTGGGACACCAAAAACTATGTCGCGAGTTCTGCCATACTTGTTGTATATTCAACGAATGACATACTAAATATCAATATTTATTTTTATATCGTTATTAGGCTTCGATTGCATTCCACGTATATTACTTCGTTTTACTGCGTTGCCCCCGATACTCGCAAGTGGGCTAAGGTCGCGAACTTGCATTTTTCATAGCGCCTAGTTGTCGATGTAACAACACTATTGTTAATCTACTTTAGTGTTTATTGATGTAGTTTCGAATTCAGAGGGGCCAAGGAGATAAACTTTCATTGAACAAAACTATTTAATTTAATTTTTTAAAATATTACTTATGCCTAAATTTCTGACGTAACTAATTTAATTTTAACATTACTTGTTTTGTTATAGTTAAAGTAATAGTGACTACTCAAGATGATAAACTAAGTTATGGAATATAATTAATTTTTAATAAAATGGACTGATATCATAGATCCAGACCAATAAATGTGATCCATTACATATCATAAACTTCGCTAGAAATCATTAACAATGTATTTAATAAAAGTAAAATACTAATAATGATTGATAATGATATGATTAAGTAAAAAAATACTTACCAACTTTGTTAATTTACAATCATGCCAAAATAGTTTCTATTTGGACATTTTGCAGCCTACATAAAACCCTTTATTTTCTAAATAAAGTATGAATGTTTATTAATTTAATATATTTACGAAAATACAAATTAGAGGGAGAAAAAAACAGAAATAGAATACAAATATCTCATTTTTTAAATTTTTATTTGTGTCAGTTTGTACCTGCACAACTTCGTAGTCATTTGGCCGACTTGAATGTTTTGTATAGCATTTAGAACTGAGCAGGACTTAGGGTATAATTGCTTTCGAAGAGTGGAACACCTGATGTAGGTCCATAATGGACCGACTAAACTATAAGAAATAAGGGAATGGCACATTACGATAAGTTGTTCATCGTGATGAGCATTATTGGTTGACAAATAAAAATTAAAGATCTAATTAAAAGAAATAACGAAATGTCGCCTTAGCAAAAATTCATCATCGAAGAATTGACCAATGAAGCATTGAACGTGATGCGCTTGATGCTGTTGACATATGAAAATTCAATGTACGGAACAGCTGAAGAACCATGATAGTCTAGCTAAATTATTACAAAATAGCAAAAATGATCACGACCAAAGTGCTGAACCGACTGTGATGAAGTTTTATATAGAGATTCTTGGGATGCACATAGGCTACTTTTATCTTAAAACCATTTTTAAACTTTTCCAGGAATTTCATTGTTTTACGAAAAGTCCGACTTAAATGTGAAACGGCTGTAGTTCATGCAGGCGACGCCGCGAGAGGATCGCTAGTGTAAAATATATAAATTGAATTGTGGAATGCGCTTTCGATGTAATAGCCGCATTACATTTCGGTGTAATATACGCATTACGTTTTAGAACTAGGTCATTTGCAAAATAAAGCATACTACTCTTAATATGAAATTTACCTCGCAATTATTGTTATAACATATTAACAATCTTAACAAACAAGGTTATATTTTTGTGGTTTTTATACTCCACGAACATTGAATGATTTATATAATTTTCTACGAACAAAAACAAAAACAGTATTATTTTCTAAAACGCCTTCGTGCATGAATGAAAAAGACGAATGAAATGTGTTCGCGAAGCCTTTCGATTCCTAAAATGAAAATGAATAATTAACTGTAATTTTTTTATTGCTTAGTTTTTTATATTATCTCTAGCGTAGTAATTGCAGTTATACCTTAAGTAATTGCAGTTATACCTTTATTGTCATCGCCGACGGCCAGAATAGCACAGCGGGCGGTTCGTCGAGGCGCTTGTATGATTCACGCCGATATCTTTCGCCCGCCCTCAGACGGCGGAATGTAGGTCAATTCTTGTGATGGTTTGTTTGGGTCTCCTTGATTTAGGAACTAATGAAGTAACAATCAATATTTGTTATCTATATAATATTTATATTTTCAGAAAACTATTACCATAATATAGATTTTGCTGGGTTACATTTTCTAAAGAAACCTTATTATTGAATAATTTACGAGATTAAACATTAATCTTTCTATTTCTTCGTTATTTAAATGGATTTATGTATTTGTAAAAAATATTTCATGAAATAATGAAATGCTTTTTGAAAAAAGCTTTTAAGTCACAAGCCGATTACGATTGACTACATTAGTTTTCTTTAAGTTACCTACTTCTTAAATATAAGATGTAATCGTCAAACAGGCTTTTATATTTAGATTTGTGATCATAATGTTATTAAATATTATTATACTACTTTAAAAAGAAATGTTATAATTGAAAAATACATATAATATATCGTGGTTATCAAAACATTATTTCGTTGGTGATACTTAGTTTTTTTTGTAATAAATTAAAAAAAAAAGTTGTAGATTATTTATCTAACCTGCTTCCTTACTCAACAAAATATGTAATTACTATTCATTTTGTAAGCTATTGATTTTATTCAAAAATATTTTATAATGATTTAAAAATATACGAGTAATTAAATAAATAAATTAAAATATAAAATGTTTTTACTTTATTTTGGGATGTTATTTAAAATAATATAATATATTATACCTAGTGAGTAAAAGTATTTGTAGACTTATTTCCAGCAAAACATTGCAGGCTAAAGTGGAAAATAGGTCACGTGCCCACGCTGCCCTAACACCCAGTTTGTTTGGGTCTCTCGTATTGATTCCGATCCGAAAGATGTCAAAGTGCGCACGCAGCACACCTACAGCGTGCCAATGCAGTAGATGCATTTATTTTGCGGTATTCCTATGTGTTACTTACACACATTGATTTTCATACGTCACGAATATACATGCTATATTTTTTATTTATTTCGATTTCTTGATTTTGATCTTATAGTGAGTTAATTATACGAGAATTTTAACATTATTTCGTGGATTATTTAGGTTTTTTGGGATTATTGCATCAGCTGTAGTTAAGATAAGTTTCACAATAAAATAGTATTCATGCTAATGTTTAGAATCAAATAGTGGATTATAAAAGTAAAAGATATTAGGTTACTCATCAATAAAACCGGCTCAGACTAAGCCCGAATGTTTGTGATATCTAACCACATGGGTTTAATAAGGCACATTAGAAGCCAAATCTAGCATTAGTTATAATAAATTCACTTTGTTTTTTGAAAGTATACTACTGGCCTTTAAATAACACGTGTCTCATTTTCTCGCCTATCGATTCATAAACAGCTAAGCTATAATGTTGAAAGTGACGCTGCTTTAAATTTGGATGTCATAGATCTGGATCTGGATCTATGTTGACATTTTATTATTTATAATCGCAGATAAAACACTTAAGTGGTTTAAAAATGAAAATGATCCGTCGAAGTAAAAAAAAAATACGTGTAAAGGATCAAAATATATATATGACTAAATATAAGGAAAAGTTAAATATAAGCAAGGCACTACAATAGATATTACAAACTAATTGACAGGACCAAAGGCGTCTAGCGTAGGTTTGCTCATGTCAGTGGGTTGAAGGTGCGAGTGCGACGGGCTGCGGCGTGCGACATACAAACAAGTAGGCCACGGCTACTAGCTAGTTGCCACTTTGAATAACCGTAGTAATTTAGCTGCAGATTTTTCATGAATTATTATATGATTTATTATTACAACTGTGGGTACATGTAACACGTGTATTACAATTTTAAATAGTTGAAAAATAATAATAAATTAGTATCGTTAATATTCGATGTAAATTATGGTAGCAAAAAATCGTTTACCAATCAGTTACCTAATTAGGTTAGTAAATATTATTGAAAGCAAAGAATCTTTCATTGTTTTATTTATTATTTATAACAATATAACATATGGACGGTAAGAGGTATAGGAATTTTATATCCATTTCTTTAAGCATTACTTATTAAGCAATAGCAAAGATGTTTTCATTAAAACCCGTGACATAAAATTTGATTTATTAGTTTATTTTTTTTTCTGTGTAATTTGTTTTTTTTCTTTTATGCAATATTGTACAATGAATGAACATTTTATGTAGGGCACAGCTCAGAGCGTCGTCTGATAAGTTTAGTGCGCACGCATGCGCCGCCTAACCTGAAACCTGCAAGCCTGGCGTTCGATCGCTTTACGTAGACGCTACGTGAAAACGTGAAACGTAATCGTAAGTAGGTCGGCGGGCAGTGCGCGCGCAACCTCTCCTTCCCCGCGCCACGCGACGACGTCACTATTGATCGTCCACGTGGCGCCGTAAATGACGTAGCGCTGTCGCGTCGATAGTACACCCTTTCCGTACACCCCCGACACACCGCGCCGCATACACCCCACGCCATTCCACTGAATTTTGCATTCTGCAGTCAAAAGCATTTCGTACTCCCAACTACTTACTTGAGCGTAAGCCTCCTTTTTCACTGACGCCATTAATGAACGAGTTCATCGAATATATCATATGTTTTATAGTACAATATAACAATTCGTTAATATTATCAAATAAATAACAAATATTGACTGTATTTCTTCCAACGTCGCACTTTGACCTTTTAAGACTAAGGCAAACATTTGTGTAGTCGATACGAGTATTTCGTCTCTGTACACGTGGTAAATTTTTAGCCTTTCGCCTTCGTAAACTCCACGACTTGACTTTTTCGTTAATTCGCCCGCCTGCCTTCTCACTTAAATCACATTATTAATGAATCGATTAAAATGAAATAAAAACAATTGTAAAGGGAAGCTTACCAAAATACAATAGTCAATATTTTATTAAAATTTTATTTTTCATTATTTTTTTTTTAAAATCAGTTTAGCCGTTTCTGCACAAAGAAAAGACACAGAAATCTACTGCAACTTAATTGAGGATTTCAATTTGTACGTTAGAAAATTAAGATTAAATGACTTCATATTTTTCTCAGTGAACATAAATATAGGAATATACTCGTAGTACATTAAATTATTAACATTTCTCCGCTCTGTTGAACAATACAAAAGGCGTTTCCGAGCTCTGCCGCTCTGTTGAGTGTATCGGATTCGGGCGGAAAGTGGAGAACTTACTTACTTCTTGACACTAGGTTCTCTCTGAATACCTGCTATGCGGGAAGAATCGCGAAGCTAACTATAGAATAAACATTAAATATGAACATTATTCGTATTCATTTGACGATGGTCATTTAAATCATCATCACTTTAATGTTTCTCTTATTTATATGTATTTATGTACGTATAGAGAGATACAGGTACTACAGTACACAAATAGGATTATTTTACACGCTTGACAGCAAAGATGTTTATTTATAAACATAAAAGCCAAGTCCTGTAACTGAATCCGTATATTCGCCATGTGCGCTTATGTCACGCTCACGCCGACCAGCTCGTGACGCACCGTACTGCGCAACACACAGTTCACTTCTTTCGCCATATTCATATTAGTATTTCATTTGAAAATAAGCTTAAGGCTTATTTGTTAACCTACACTTAGACAATCTAAATTTTAGATAGACCACAGCTTGAAAAATACTACTTTATATGTATAATATGTACAATAAATTTTTTAAATAAAATTATTAATGTAAACTATAAATTCTTATTGTATTCAAATATTTTCTATTATTTTAATAACGTACTTATAATATGTCTTTTTTAGTAAACTTAAAATGACAGGCTTCTGAAGTGTAATATAATAATTGTAAAGTGTTAAGGGTAATATAATAAGTTTGTAATGATTTTTAAAAATATATTTATATACATATTTATTACTTCTTTTAATTTATTAATTTTGCTTTTATATAATTGATATAGACTTTTTGCTTATATGTTTATTAGTTGTTGCTTATAAAAAACAGTTTATAAGCGTAATAAATTAGTTTCAAATTAGTTAAAAATAAATGTATTGAAATTGCCAAATATATTGTGATTTATAATATAATATAATATTAATGTTTTAAAAAACTTAAATGATCTTTGAATTATATAATTTTGTTTAAAACAAAATTACATTGCTAAATTAACTCTCGAATAACTCGAATAATGTTAATTTAACATTGTTAACAAGTAGTAATTCATTCTTAATTCCCATGATGGTCATTCAAGTACACAATATCGCTTAAGTTTTCTTCGTTTTATATAGAAAAATTAATTATGAATATGTTTTAGCGCACACTGACCATAATATGAGTAGGTTTTATGGGTCGCGAAGGTGGAAAGGGCAGAGGTCGTGGTGCAGTGCAACTGCAGTGTGAGCTATATAGGGGAGTGGGCAGGTAGGCGTCTTGGAGGCGGCTGACGGGCGCACCAGTTACATAAGTCTATCGCCGTAATTATATACTACCTAGTTCCGTTAAAGCTGAAGGTTCTTGAGCATAAGGTCGACTGTCTGGGTCACTATATACCGCGAACGCGTCACTTGTATTTAATTCTGGTAAATGAGTTTAGCTAAATTATCACGATCATTACATCGCTGTTATCCTCTTGCTCGCCGCTTACTGTTCTCAACTTCAATTATCCTCTTGTACATGCAATTGTTCCTTGACGATTTTTTGTTTACGATTTCAACGAAGTAACTTGCAAATTATGATTACCTTAACAATTAACCTTCGCTTAATTATGTTTTAAATATACATTTATCTCGTGGCATGTTTTCTTAAAAGTGTAGCTACTACTCAAAAAACCGTGCACAATAATTCTTTCAGTTTTAAATTATACACGCCTGCTAAATTTTAATCAATTTTTAAATTAGATATATACTTTTTATTCAAAGTATTAAAAATTTCTATAAAATATTTTTATATTACTGTTCTTATACAAATAACAAATAAGTTCTATGTGTAACGATTAAATTGCTACTTATGTCGGTCGTCTCTTTTTTGTACACAAGAAAATGTTGAATATAATTTTCTCTACAAACTATTTCATGTAATTATCTATAAACCTGATGTCGGGTCGTCTTAAATTTTTTTTGTATATAGTAGTCGTTCGTAAAAAATCTTTAATCCTTCTAACAGAATTAATAAGTATTCTAAAAAACTTACCCTGTTTCTTACATAATGTTTCGTGCTTTAAGTATTGTTCATTTAATTAAGTTGAAAGGGTTTTTTTTTCAACTATCATCTTAGTAATACTTTTATAATTTACTTTAGCTTTTTTTACTTACTGCTAATAATAATATTGTTAAACTGAAATCAAATTTATATGTCAACATTCACTTCTTCCTCAATGCTACCAAAGGTTACGTTAATTATATGTTTGCATTTAGTCATTCGTATTATTGGTTTGTGTTTGTGCTGTTTAATTAAAAAAGTTTTAAGAAAACAATGGCAGTTGTTTTGTGATTTTACAAATATTTAACTTAAAGCTCAATCAGCAATGATAATAAAAAGAACCTATTTTTTTTTATTTTAAGAGGAAATAATGCACGTCTTATATAAGCTACAAAGTTATATTTTAATAAAAGTTATATTCATATCCTACTGTTATAAACGCGAAAGTTTGTAAGGATGTTTGTTACTCTTTCACGTAAAAACTACTGAATGGATTTTAATGAAACTTTACAATAATATAGCTTATACATCAGTATAACACATAGGCTACAAGTTATAAAGACATTGTGTGAATTGACCAAAATGTCAAGTAAGTATCTTATGTCCAAGCCATTAATGCCAAAATAGTGAACCATTGTAGTCAATAAATTAATATATGCTAAATGCATATGTATACACGCTACATATACCAGAATATTATATGTTATTTTTGTGTCTGTCAGTCTATTTGTTCCGGCTAAACTCAAGAACGGCTACACCGATTTTGACGGGGCTTTCACTGGCAAATAGCTGATGTAAGATCTCCACGCGGACTAAGTCGCGGGCACAGCTAGTAAAGAATAATAACAAAGCCTTACTTACATCATATTCCGAGAAATTTTTACATGAACGTGCTCGTATATACTGCTTACAATCACACTATCGATTCCGTTAAATCAGATAATGTAGTTAAAAACACTTTTTATCGGAAACTAATATAATAGATAGGTGTATATGTGAAATGTTGTTGTTCGTAGGGCGGGTTGCAGTAATACCGTGACGCACGGTTAGGGCACGTGTATGTAGGTGAACAATTGCGTTGGCGCCGCAGCTAGGGTTACCATTTGTAAATAAAATATATAGATATTTATTCTACATTTAAGTACTGCTTGCTTAAAAACTAAAAGAAATAAGACATTTTATTTTAATAATTAAACTAAGCTAAATATTAGATAGCTAGAAATATCTCTCAGCATTGCATTTGGTTTAAAGGATGTAAAGTGGGAGAATAATTTGTTATAATCATTAGTATCTATTTTACCAAATATAAAAGTGTCTAGGCAATACAAAGTACTAATTAATAATAAGTCAAATGAATACTTTTATGAAAGATTTACGTTAAATGATTTCGCATTGCGGGGGGGATATTTGTGAAAATAAATAAAATTTGAATCTTTTAGCTAAATTTAAAATCTAAACAAAATGCAGGCCGCTAATAAAGTCAAACTGCGAATCCACATTATTATTGAACAATTATAAAAGTAAGTGTTTGTCAATACTACTTGTTAAAGTTAATTGGTACGTAGTCGATTGTAAGAAATTCTTATAGTTATGAATTCCATTCTGGTGGCTCATAGTATTTATTCCTTTTAGTAGAATAATTTCTTTTCTTCGATCCGGTTATATAAAATGATTATAATGATATACGATATAGTATATATTTTTACTGAGTAATAAGCAATGTTTCCAAATGCACTGAAATTGAAGAAAATCGTGCTGTTAATTATTTTCGACTAAGGTCGTCCGGGATATGGGTAAGATGCGTTACTACCAAAAAAATATTTGATTTATTTAATAACTTACTAACTATTTATATATATTTATAGAGCTTGTACACTCCTGATTAATTCTATACTATAATGTTTTATATCTAGTGCATTAACTCTAGAAAACCGTTATTATAGTGATGTAATTCTTCACGATTAAAATAAACAATTCATTGAATTGCAAATCTTTATGTCGTTGCATAACATAAGTAAGTACACAATCGTAAATGATATGAAAAAAAAAAACCCATAGCCTCATAGCCTTCTTGATAACGCAAATACTTACGTACTATTTACGTCAAGTGACTTATCTAAAGTTCATAGAATTTTTCAATGTATAGTTATGTACAAAAAATATGTTTGCAGGCTTATCTTTGCCGTAACTATGAAATAGTTTTATTTTACTAGGCATCAACGACGTCAAATATGGTTACTCATGTGACTATTAAGGCATATAATTGTTATTGCATCAAAGACTTTTTTTTGGTTTCATATTAATAATAATTATTTTCCTGTTAATCTATTAAAAGATCAACATTGAAATTATAATTGAGATGCTTATATTGCATATCAATAAATATTTTTTTATTTAATTTAATTCTATTTGTCGCAGAACTTATGTACCTATACACTATTTACCTGAAGTTACCTACGACATTACTTTAGACACACTCGAAAAACAAAGTAATATGTTAGATTTTCACCTACAAGGAAGGCTAGTAATAAATATATTTAAATAACGTAATTAAAAGTTATAATGGCTATACTTACAAGATAATTATCCTTATGGATTGCTTTAAGGCGCCTATCGTGGTCTATAAATACATGATTAAGTAACCGTTCCAAGAAAAATATACAAACATCATAACGCTAGTTCCACGAAGTGTTCAATTCAAATAGATAATGCAAATATTCATGTGTCCGAGTCCTAATTGGAAATTGCAATGTAATATTTTAGTCGTTTATCCTCATAGTAATCTTGTAACTATAACTTTAGTTGTATCTTAAATAAGTATGATTTTTATTTTGCATTCTTCACATTTGTTCACATTACATTTCTTACCTATCGATTTTTTTTAACTTTGCGCACGTGTCCGGGTCCAGTGTGTACAGCATTTTACATCATTAAGGTTTTAGATTATTTAAAATTTTCTAATTTGTTAATTGTTATTGTTATTACGGAGAAATGTAAATATTAAGTAACTGCACCTTTTAATATAAAAAAATATATATATTTAAGAATGTTAACAGCCGTAATATATTTATTATAAATTTATTTGCTAAACTAACCTAGAGAGCGTAAATAGATATTGTAATAATAACTTTTTATTTCAAAAAATGTAATAATGTATAAAATATATCAATAGTATATATTTATATATTTTTCAATAGTACTAGAATTTAATTACATCCATAATTAAAAAAATGCATTTATCATGGGAAGTTTAAAATATTTGTTTTAAATGTAATTTTACTATACACTACTATAAATGTTGGTACTGGAAAATAACTATTTTAAAAATAGCGGCATTCTAAACAATTCAGCATAAACAGTTTCATTATGGTTAATAATTAAATTAAAATACACTATCTGTTGTCTTGACAAGTGTTTTTGTCAATTGTTAATTAACTTATTACGAGAGCTGTTTTCTTGTTATTATAATTGTATAAGTATGTTATACGTACATAAAAGCGGAAATATTATTTTATTATATTTAACTTTATTTATACATTCTTTTAGATTTTAGTAGTAGAATATTTTAACTTAGTGTATAGCTGCTGTCATTGGTTTACGCGTTTTATTCAATTAACAAAATCATCACTATTCAAAACATGGCGTTGAATGCCGCCATTGAGTGGCCATACGCAATGTCTCGATGTCGAGCGGAAAATGGAGAACGGAATATTAAAAAAATAAATGAAAAACTAAAATAAATGTCAATGAGTTTGCGTTAGTCACTGTTTAATTAAATATAATTGTTTGTATTTTATTAAAAAAAATCATTAATTTTCCATATTAATGTTTTATTAGATGCAGTACATAATATGTAGTCGTATATTTAGAAGTAGTATTTCGCAAACTGCATAATGAAACACGAATGATTTGGCCTATACGCCAAAACTATTATCCTTCAAAAATTCATTTCAGTATAAATAATGTGTATGTATTGTATATTTGTACAGTGACATGACTAAGGGCCGTAAGTAGCACATTACTTTATTTGTAAGATCCGCATTGTAACATTATGGAGTTCCCCGTTAGAATCACTGCAGTCGGATTTGTAAATGATTACTTGTTTATATTGAATGCTATTTATAAACGAGTGACTTTGTACGAGCGTTGTTTATAAACAACTGCAAGGAAAATGTAAAAATAGCACGTACTGATTAACGGTTTTGACCCTGGACATCTTGGGATTTTTTCTAGAAAGTACTAATTAATATACTAGCAAATCGTTTCGGATTTACCCGGATGTTTTTCTTTGTCGCAAAATATGTAATAGTATATTACAAATAGTAAAGTACCGCAAAGTAAATCCGCGTTCGCTGAAATACTATTAACGCTCTATTTATGGACTTGGACTTTATTAAAATTAATTTCACGCTTTATGGTAGCCGTTCTATATATACATGTAATAAATGTAAAGTTATAATCATTTATATCGAAAAAAAAAACGTGATTTATAAATAAATTAATATAATAATATATGTTAATCATAATCTTTGTAATCTAACTGCGTTTTTGTTGTTTACTGCGTGATTTTTCCGATATTATTTGGGCAATAGCCGAAAAAAGTATTTAGTGAATTTTTTTATGGATTATTTTTTAACTGTACGCATCTCCCGCTGAGTAAATAGAGGAAACGTAGTCTTAAGATATTTAAAAATGTGTTTGATGTTGGTACAAACTACTGTAAATTTTTCGAAACGTCGCATTTTCTAAATATCTGCCAAATGTTGTATGAGTGATAAAATAATTTGTCATTGTTATCCCCACGTAAATTGAAGTCATGCTGAGTCTTAAATACTTATACAAACTTTTTATTTATTTAATTTTAATTTTTTTTAAAACATAAACAGTTTGAAGCTCTTGTATCTGTTTATCTATTGCTATCAAAACAGTTACAAGACTTGCTACATCACTTGGACGTAACAAACTAATAGTATAAGTATTAGTCATATTTTTGTGTAACGAATACATTAAATGTAGGAAACTGGATAACGTGTATTTAAAGTTACCGCAAAAATAATATTTATCTGCGCAGAATGGAAATACCATTTGATTGTGTCAAATAATAGCTGCATAGATGTTAATTATGAAGTTAATTTCTACTGATTATTGTAATTTTAGCACTTTGTGGGAATTATATTTAACTAAGTTGACGTCTTCGTGACGCAGTTGGAACGGGCGAGAGGCATGAATTATTTATTATCTGGAAATTGGCGGAATATAATATAAACCAGTGGTCGCCCGCAATTTCGTTTCCGTACACTATGTAATATAAAATACCGTGTTTGCCTTTTCTCGTTAGAATCACAAATTTAACGCTCCCTATACCCCAAAAACACGATTATCAAATTTAATTTAGCTTCTTGCGCCTGATGTTCTTTTTTGTTGCATAGCTCTTAACCCTGAGCAGAAGTTACTGCGAGTTTCGCCATAATTGTTCGGAGTTCTGCACAATAAACATGCTGTTACGATTTAACCGGATCGGATGAAGCTGAAGTGAAATACACCATAACTGACCACTAAATACTTACGTATATTTTTAAGCTTACTTACGTATATCTTTACGTATATCTTTAAGCTTTGATTTAGGGCATTGTTATGAAGTTAGTTTAATAAGGGTTCAACCACTGCGTTTTGCGAGTACGATTGTCGTATACAATCAGATTCGGTCCAAAATCGCATTATTATTTTACCTTTTTAACAAGGACTCCAACGCGCCCTGCTTTATTCATGTAAGATCTGTCAAATCATGAGCATCATGTCATATAATTTGTTTTTGCGAATGAAACAATATTGTAGGTATGCTAACATTAAACCATGCCGCTAATTCCTTGGTTGTCTAAACCGGATCGGATTCTCCATCACCTTCAATTCATCATTCTTTACATTAGTGGAACCTTCCGTTCCGGAAGACCCTTCCTCGTGCTTTATTCTCCTTTTAGTCTCCTATTCTGCTTTATCGACTACGAAACGATTTCGTTTCGTTTCGTACATTTTTAGTTAAAGTTTCTTGATGTTTAAGCCGCTGCTAAAATTAAAATGGCCATGCGTTTACTGCGTTAATAGTGCCACTTGGGAACTCGTATTCGAAAATTACTTTGATTTTGTCTTATCCATCATCTTTCTAAACTGTATTTAAAAACAATCGAAAGTCGAAGAATAATTTTGTGTAATTTTTTTTTTATTTTAAATTGTGCCGTTTTCGTTTTTACAAGATTTAATTAAGTGAGCTAATTTATATTTAAACCACTATGATTAACAGGTGAAGGAACGTTCATTCATCACAAATTTTCGTAAATTATGCAAAGTATGAAATGTTTCACAGTCAGTATGAAGGAGTACAGAAAGCTAATGGTTTTCATAGCAATGTATTGGAAATATATTAACATGAATAAAATAAATATTTCACATATTACTATGTTTTTGGTTTGACTTTTATATTAAGTGGCATACACGTTGTTATAGTGAAGCGTATTGTAGTATCGTGTTTGCGTCGTAACTTAACATTACTAATACAGAAATTTACTTTAAATTAGTAATTACATAAATAATGTAGGCCTATTTAAATTAGGTAATGAATAAAAAGAAAATTATTTAAACTATACATTTATTCCATCGATCCATGGTGCTTCCATGTTTCACTTATAGAGATGGCTTTGAGCTTTAATTTATCGGATTTTCGGATAAGGATCCACATTTTGCTATAGTGTTTTATTTAAGAAATATTTTTTGTTTCCCGCTCTGATTAGACAAAGCATGGTATTGGGCTTCTCCGCCTAATATTCCATGTATCGAAAATTGGCGTAAAAGCGGGGGAACAACCCCTTTAACACTACGTCATTCATTCGTCATTGCCTGATCTAGTAAGGATACATACCGATAGGTTTTAATTTAATTTTTTTTTTGCATCGGTCTCTTCTCTGTCTCGTTACACAAATTGTGGCTCTGGGTTCCGCCATTCCCGCCCACAAAGATTCTCGCCTGACCTGAACTGTGAAATGCAGGACAAGTCCGGAGGTCAACAAAAATAGATAGGAATTTTCAAATAAATAATCATATAGACCGAACCCTTCATTTAACTGTAAGGGTTAAAGTATTATAGTATATTCACTCCTAAATAATACAGACGTCTAGACAAAGCTAGATTTCAGTTTAGTCTAGACGGGGCACGACCCCTTTATCGTACCACTAGAATCTGGTGCTGATATGAGCTAGTTAGATGTAGTTTACAACTTACCTGAATATTAGTCTTTTGTTGTTTACATTGTTAGTCGTGACTCGTTACACGCACCAAAACAGGTAAGTATATAATATTAATTATATAAACTTTGGCTGTTAAACATGTATATATGCATTTAAGGCGTTTTATTTATTACTTCCTCTAAGCGATGTACCAAAATTTATTACGCATATCTCTTAAAAATAAATATTTATTATTGTTGCTGATACATTTATTACGTGTTATGTCCAATTTAGTTAATTATTTATATTTCCTGGTGATCCCTGATATACATAAGATTTATTTCACTTTCTGATGTAATTTTATATGTAAGTATAAATTGAAGGGTGAGAGCTCATTACCGTTGTGTAACGAGCCGTCCCTCAGCTCTCGCGGTGATGACCGCGCGGTCAGACATTACCGCCGCTTCGTTAGTTCCGCACTGTTGCAGCACATCAGTTATATTCCAGTTTTTCACTTAGACATCCAGGCTTTCTCCTAGCATCAAATATAATAAATAAAAACATATATATTAAGAGCGTTTGATTTTACAAAAAATATATCTGCGTTTGTCCATAATATATTTACACTGCCTCCCAACGATGAGTGTGTCGCGTGGGAACCGCGTAGGCATCAATCATTTCCCACGGCCATTGTCTACCAATCTACGGCCCTAGCCTTTAGCAATATTGACCTACAAATCTAGAGATAAATAAAAATTTGCCGGTTTATTTATTGTGTAAAACGTCTAAAGTCATTAATGCAACTGTTAATATTTTTTAGAAATTGTATTTAACAAATAAAGAGTTAAAATATTATTTTTTTTTACATTTCAGGTTTATATGAAATTTATTTTTAAATATTGGAATTTTTAATTTTAAACTTCAAAAAAAGAAAAGTACTACTCATGTACCCATATTATAAAACAGACGAATTAACAAAAGAATTGTACCCGCTTCTTAATAATTTTGATTAATAATATCAAGACAATATAGTTTGCGTCGTCAACTTCAAGGTCGATGTCATTGAACCTCCGTATACGTTTTTCGTCGCGCCTGTCGCACTTTACCTGCTATGGAAATTATCTGTAAATATAATACATTGTATATATATATATATTTGTGTGCTTTAACACAAAAATAGCATAATTGATGGAAAGTAAATTCTTTGTATATTTTCATTTATATTATAAATATAAAATCTTACAATTTTACTCGTATGTATATATGAAAAACAATTACGAAGAACGTAGATTAAGTAGTCTTTTGTTATACTTTTATTGAACGTATACAGTGCCAAACAATAGCGGGGTCGGACGTTGTCAATATTTGATGTAATGATGACGTCAGCTGACTTTACAGCGTATTTGCTAACTTTACATGATGTCCTCGCAATGAAGCATATCATTCATTTGTAGATTTAGTTGACGTTTATTTATGTGTAATTATATTGTATATTTTGAATATGTATTATAAATTTAATGTTTTTATTGAACAAAACCATTACATACGTTTTGTTATAAAAACATACATTTACCGAGTTGTTTTATATCAGATATAATAAACAAATCATACGTACGCACCAATTTTGTGAACACAATTACGATCATGTTACCAAAGCGTGTTAGCGTATTTGTATATTGTATTGTAGTTGAGGAATTTATACATTGTCTTTATATTATTATCTTATTATATATTTGACGCCATTGTGGCGCAGTGGAACATTGTCTGAGTGTAAACGCGATTGGTTGTGGCTTCGATTATCACTCGGGGGAATAATTATCTGTCAATTATTATAATTTATCTCCACTCTGGTACCTAAGCCAAAGCGCGGTGTGCTGTTCTGCCACTCAACATTCACTCGACATCCAATCTTGATACTAGGTTCTCTGACTACCCTGCTATGCGGAAAAAGAGAAACGTGCAACTAAAAAACAATATATTATTTTATATAAGTAACGCGGCTTGTAAAAATAACCTAATTTATTTTATACTTTTCTTCAATTATAGAGATACTTAGTGTGGTGTGCCTAGTTTGTATAGGTTTAGCATTATAACAAAATCCTGAAATTAATAATAATTTCAATGCGAATAGTCTCTTTCTTAAGAATCTAACCTACAACTGTCGCGTTTAACAGAAAGTCTCCTATTCAAAGAAGGCGTCATAAAAGATGAAAGAAAATAGCATTGACAGAAATTACTTCTTACTAATAATTTATACTAGAAGTTTATGTTAAGCAAAAATATATATTTTTTTCCTTTTGTAGTCATGTTGTCATTTGGTCTTTCTTAGAAAAATTATGAGAATATGATTCGGCTATGCGCAATTCGGACTCGACACATGATTGTAGTATAATATTCTTTATGCAATAATAGCACACAAATTTATTATTACTTTAATATATTTTAATGTAAACAATAGTATTTCGGGAAAGCCTTATGTGTTTTTTTTCCTATAAAAAGTTGCCATTCAATTCAATTGTGAAATTATCTTGCATTACACTTATTTAGATAAATAGATTTGTGATAGAAGCAAACTACGAAAACTATTTCGTCATAAAAAAAACACAGATTTCCAATATGTTGGCAGATTAATATTAAGCTTAGTTAGTAGTAGTAGGTACATGTCTTATTTTAAGCGAAAAGTTTTTTTTTATCTGACTTAATAAGTATTTAATATTGTTATTTAATATATGTTGTTAATAATAGAATGCATCGCGGTATTTCCGGCGCACTGTTTAGTATGTAAAGAACAAGTAGGGCATAAGGCGGCAGAGTCCAGCGGAATATTCTCGTGCGCGAACGATGCCCCTTGTTTACAAGTTACTTTGTTTGCTCATGCAAACGCAAGCAACTCATCAGTTGTGATTCGTCCATGACGCAGGTTGATACGAGATTTCTATCTAAACAATATACATTATATGATGTTTTTAAACAATAACTCTTAAGAAATACAATGAAAACGTCTGCATTTCTAGTATAATTATCTTAGTTATTACATCTATGTTAGTATAACCTAGAAATAATAACAAGTCTTTTATCTCTTTTTAATCTCATATCTTATAATATGTTTAAATTCATTATAATGTCGAATATAAGTAAGGCTGAAATATATATTTTTTTTGTAACGCTGTTGGAGTTTATCAAAGTAAACAAACAATGTGGTTATGAGTTCGTTACATACTAAAATATCTAATGTTTTTCATACGCCATGCAGAATTAAATAGGTACCATGCGCAAACTATTTGATTTTTATAAAGTAAGCATTAACTGCAACACCATTGTAAATCTAGGCAGATATCCGTATCTCTGTAGGTAACATAATTTGTTTATATTTTCGTAATCTATTAGTACATTCTTAAATAAAATATAACTACACTTAAAATTTCATCTGGTTATAAAACGAAGCCAAAGTAGCATCAATTATGTTAAGACTTAGTTTCTTGGCAATCAAAATATGAATACAAATAGTAGCTCATTGATGTGTTTCATATTATGTAATTTTAATCACTACAGATGTTTTATTACTGGCGACCTCGGACGAGCATAAGTCATTTTAATGTAAATAAACTCATTGTCCGTGTTTACAAATACAAGCATTCGATAAAAGGTTATCTAACAAGACTGCAATTATGTTATAATCACAGAAATATCAAAAATTATCACGTTTCGTTTTACAATTTAAACAGTGGGACAGTTGTTTATGGAAAACGGAATTCGAGGAATGAAACACTAGGCTTGCGTTCTATTCCTAGCGAATGATGAGCGATGTGATGGATGGATGACGCGGCCTCGCCGACGCCACCGCTGCAACGCCCCGGTTTGGCTCGGCGCCGGCGAGCGCCGTTGATCACGAGGGCAGCTCTACATATACGCTGCACGTATATATATGTAGTCTATATTTAACACAAGTCCATTATAATGCTACATACCAAAACTGACTACCTCACCAGATGACGCAGCCGCCCGTCCGTAGCGCGCGTATGATGTAATTTTGTGCTTATAGCTTTGTGCTCAATGAACTAATTGTGTAGATGAAATTAATCATATGAAAAGTGTTATTTCATTCATTCATTACTTGCCTTTTTCAAGTAATTTACGCGTTGCGGATAGATTAATAGTAATCTATCCGCAACACAAGATATATAATATTTGAAGAATTTTACTTTTCAGTCGGATGAGTGGTTGTTGTTTGCGATAAACAAGTGTTACGACGCTACATAAAAACTTTATGCAAAACAAATCAGTAAAAAATTTGAAGAGAAACAATTAAATGACGTGACTTGTAATTTTGACGACTTTTCATGGTAATTGAAGTCAGAGGAAACGGTGTCAATAATAGTAGATTAGGGTGGTTTAAAATGGGAACAAGTTAGTTCGCCAAGACGGGATAAATTTGGTCACTGACACCTACGCAGCACGTGATTCATGCTCTTGGCTGTGTAACCGTAAATATCACCCTCATTACACAATACACTTGCATTTGAACTAGATAAAAGAAGTTACTAGCAAACTTTCCGTTTCCGGACATTGTGCTTTACCCCGGACGTAACCCCGTTAGTCAGTATTACCATCTTATTTTTATATATCTTATATTCTCTATAATTATTCACATCTCTTAAATATATGCATTCGTCTTCTAGATTATTATATAAATTTTCCTCTTATAATTAAGACTTATGTCTTACTTTAAAATTCTTAGTTAATAATAAAAACATATAAATTCAATAATCAATAAAAAATACCTATAAAAATATGTTCTGTAAGATTTTTCTAATAAAAAGCAAATAGCAGTTGCATTTTGAACCGTTGCATAACTAAATTGACAATAAATAATAATCGTGATTCTCATATTTGGTCTTTACATTTCTTAACCTTTAAATGATACTTTCCAATTAATTTGTTTTGGGTTTTATTCCATTAATATTATCATATTTTTTAAAGTGTAATCGCACACTTAGGAAATTAAAAAAAGGCATATTTAGAAAACGTATAAAAATATGAACGCAGCGGGATTTGAACCGGCACCTCTTGAAAACCGTTTAAGAACGGTCTTGGTCTAAATATGTCTTTTTAAATTATTATCATAGTTTACGATTTTAAAACATTATTTTTATATAAGAATATATAATTTTCTTTGATATTTGTGGAAGGCTATACTTAGTTTCAGGACAAGCGTGATAAAGGGCGTGTGAATTTGATATATTTAAGTGTCTAGACGGGTGGTTTATACGTGCCGAAGTCCAGACACTAGCGTCTTTGCTCTGACACATAAGCCACAAATAAATAGTTTACACGATATGTTACTTTGATTTACTTTATACGCGTAGTTGAATAATATTATAGGCTAGTTGAACCGAGTTAATCTAATAAGCTTTTTGAAATTATACAATCTATGGAAAAATCTGTTTTCTAACTTACGTACTAAACTTACATTTGAAAAAATTAGATTAAGTCTTAATTTATACAAATGATTTTAAACAAAAACAAGAGTCACTTTTTTTTATATTTGATGTGTACATATACCATCATCTGAAAGGCCTACTCATAGATTGGATATAATTATAACTGTATAACGATATATACACGTAGGTGTAGAGAGTAGTGTAACTACTAATCTGTAACGAGAGGGCTGTGGGTTTACTACGGGACAGATTTACTTGTGCGTGCGTTGTTTGCGTTTGTTTCCGCGGGCGCTGCGCCGAGTCCGCATTTAGCCGCAATATGATACTAGTGTGCACTGTCGAGTGCCGGCGCGCCACATCCACACTAAATGCATCGCGCCAACAATACGACGCCGGCAGGCGGACGATATGATTATATTCTCATTTCATATTCCGAGGCACTTAACTTTGGTGCTCCTTGCGTGCTTAGCCAAGGCATTGTACCGTATCTATAACATTGCTTATATTTAATTATATAACTATGTATATATTGTACATAATTGTTTGTATTTTTATCAACACAGTTCAAAGTCTCAACTTCATACATGTGACGTGTGTCGACTGTCGGCCCTTCTATAATGTAAACAATAGTGAGTACGTACCTTTTCATCGGTATGCTATCTCTTATCAAAAGACGCAATTTTGATACGTAAATGATAAGCTATCAGTGATACTGAGGCACTATAACCTGTTATTACATATCAGATAGACACGGGTAACTAGATATTTAATAGAACTTAAGCGCAACTTATTTGTTGTGTTTCGTTAAATACATATTCCAGAGAGTTTTTCATAGTTAAATTTAGTAAAAAGCAGTTAAATATAAAAACTTGCATTTGTGCAATTGTTGTATGTGCAAAAATAATAGATACATTTTTATAAATACACATGAATATAATACGGTGTATAAAATATAATAAGTTTCATCGACTAATACACCATTTTTAATTGGCAGTCGGTAGTACTAGGCGTGTCAAATTGCAGAGGAGCGGCGAAAGGGGACGAGAAGGCGACTCAATGGAAATATAAATAAAGTTCGCAGACGCCGCGCCCTGCTGATCCGTTTTCCTTTCCACGAAATGCCACCAGTGTCGCCATCGCTTACAAATACTTTAGAAAAGTGTTAATTATGCTTATGCTTTTTACTCTTAAGTCTATATGTAAATTATTATGTTAACTGCTATTGTTATACTCTTAACAAGAAGAACATTTATATAGTTTTTACTACACCTAATAGTGCCTACATTATACAAAAAAGAAGTAGCGAAATATATTTATTGTCAATCTCTAAATTATCAAAGCTATATCTATAAAAGGACATGAGTAATACAAACATTCATTCAACAATTTAGATACTGGATGTCCCTATACATTTCATTTACACTTAGTTTGGTTATTGCGCCGCAATCAAGGGGTCGAAGTCCGACATCGCGTCGGCCTGCGTTTGTATAAGAGTATCTTTATGTCGAAACAATGGTATCGATTGTCTCTTCGAAGAGATCATCGACATACACTTCCTGTGACCCGACATGTAAAATACTTTGTTATTTATTCTATATTAGAATTTGGCTCTATGTTATCTTAAACAAAAATCAATCATTTCATTTTGAAACTTTCACTCCTGTGATATTTTAAAATAAAATTCGACATTTTGCGTGTATATGAAGTTTATATTATTTTGTTTTTATCATTAAGAACCAAACTATGTCTCTAAATTTAGGATATAATTAGTAATTTCGAATATTTTGAATATTAGGTTTCTTATTTTATTACACGATTAAAATTAAGTTTTATTTTAAGTATATTTTGTATACTAAACATTTGACAATTATTTTTGTGTTTGACTTACGATTACTCAGATTAGAAGATTTGTGAGGTTAACTATAATATAATCCAGCTTAAAATTAAGCTAAAGTTGTGGCATTCTGTTATTAGTGTTAGTTATGAATATAGTATAAAATTTAATTCAAGCTTTCTATTAAATACATTTATTATTTATTTTCTCACACACGTCTATGCTTTTTCATAGAAGACGATATTATGTATTCTTCTAATTTCTTTCGTTTTGAATATGAATTAACTAGAAGAGTCGAGTGAAATACGCGTTGACTTAGTAACTTTAATTATCATCTTATACATGGTGTGTGAAAATTATTGTATTAATGTAATGTATTTGCATATTTTCTCTATATAATAATAATTTTGCCTTTGATTGATATCTGTTACATAAAACATAATAAGTGCTGAAAGTGCAGACATAGGTAGCATTTTTAGCTCATTTAATAAGGAAGTATAAGCGTGTGCAAGTTTCCACGCGCCACTTTACTAGTATATCGAATTTGTTTTCATTCGAGTTCACGGCGATAATGGAAAATTTTATTAGTTTTTCGTGCTTACCAATATTGTTTCTTGTAAACGATAAGAAATGCAGTGTAGCGTATACCACGTGTAACGGCGCCACACGAGCTAGCTTTAACCACCGACCTACCTACGTACATTATATCGCTTCAACAAAATTACACCCAAGTATTGTTATGCAAGAACTCTTAAGCGTGTACCGTAACTTTTCTAAAACACGTCTAATAATGATTAGACGCGTTTTATATACATAATTATGTGTTCATATAGTTTGTTGTACTGATCTCACCTTTTACTCTTATCACGGTACACGTGCTACGAGCTTATGCACTTACACCTGTAATGTAGTACATCTGTACGTTGCTTTTAACTCTCTTTACAATGTTTTTTAAATAACAATTTATTATTGTATCAGTTAGTTTTAACCGCTGTCTCAAAGTTCAATTTGATTTTGAATATCCTTTATAAAAGTTTATTGTGAGCCTATTATGGTTTCGAACGCTGGTATATTGCTGCTAGGGGCTAAACATTACGGAGATTACAATAAAAACTGAACGGCCAGTGGATAAAATTGATTAAGCTACTCAATCCCTATAACGATTTCGTATTTATTTTCTCACGCTTGCGACTAGAAACCCGTTTCTACCGCATGTTTATGTGAATAACGAGTGAAAGTAACGAAGTACGAATAGCGTATACGTTAGCCTACTTCACTGATGTTTTGTGTAGATATAAACAAATGCATAGTATTTAAATGAGTAAAGATACAGCCGGATGTTCTGTGCAGTGGTGACCCAAGGTGAGCAGACGGCGGGGCGACGAGGTGCGCGCCGACCTCTACGCCCGACTTACTGGTTTTTCTAAATATTAATAATTGCTTTAGAGTGCTATAGAGACTCCATACAGTTTGCTCGACAACAGAATACTACGTTATTATAGATTTAAATACGATGAAATCGAATACATTCTAATATAATCGTTGATATGAACATTCAATTTTTTATTCATTCAATTCATCTACTGATACTCAACTTATTTTGATATTTATCTAAATATTATATAATAGTATATATATATATATATGTTTATATATATGTTTTTATTTTATTTTTCTGTTTTTATTTTATCAAATCAAAAATGAATAATATTCGTATTACCTACTTTTTTCACGCATATCACTTATGTAGCGAAGTAGAGCTTAGTATTAACTAGGTCCTTCCTTCATATACATTTTACTTACATTTTCTTAAGCCCTAACATTTATTAAAGTAAAATTAATGTATTATATACGTAGATATTTTTTGATTATGCGTTATATAAAATAATAACATGCAAATCAGCATTAAGAAGCATATCAGGTAAACTTTAATTGTTTTAAGTATTTTAAGTCTTTAAAATTATATGCAATATTGTTTATCAAAATTACTACTAAACAAAAAGTTGAGCGTAGAATTGAGCGTCTCCTTTTTTGACATTGATTAATATTCTTCAAATGATCCGCAGTAGGGGCAGGTGAACCGCTTCACGTGGTCCGCTGGCATTATGTCTGCGCACACAGACAAGGGCAAATTTTAATATAAGAGGACAGAGACAGACGCGATTTAGGCGGGGCTTGGTGTTATTGCCTTTAGTGACCCATTAATTCTGAGAAATATCGGATCGTATCGATAAAACTGTTCAAATTAAGAATATTACAACGTTCAGTTTAACGTATTGCTATGACACTTTGAGTTGTGCTAGAATTTGTATCCACCCTTAGTACGTAAGTTTACGTATCTTGCTTTTTAAGTACAGTAATATCATAAAATCACACTGAGACATTTTTCTTCTATTTAAAGCTGCTGAAGTAATTCATAAATTGTGATTTATAAATCAGCTGATCAGACCTTGTTAAATTTTAAGATCAGACCTTGTTATATTTAAAGTTTCTATGTTTCCTACGGTTATTGCAAAATTATTTAGAGATAAAATACTAACATTGCACAAACTTATAAGAGGTAAAAGTTATGTTTACTAGTCCTAAATGTACGCTTGCGCAGCCTATGAGCTAAAGAGTCCTTCCTCATTCGTGAATGAGTATGAACAATAAGCCGCTCGCTTGCTGCAATGAGTTGTGTTGAGTCACAGACCACCCGCGCGTCGGTACTGCTTATGAGTTACGAATTACGATATATCTTTGGCGGCTGAAGGTGCCATTTTACCTGAGTAGTATTAGTCGTCATTTCATGAATACAAAAGTCTTGTCCAAAAAGATATAAAAAATACTATACTACATAACATCAAATTGTTCATTTTGGCTTACTACAAAAAATATATATATTGTTTTATAATTATTTATTGTTCCTATTGTATTGTTTATTTTTTTTGTCACTGTAAATTTTTTTGTCGTTTAATTAAAACATTATTTATAGAAAGCCTTATTACCGCTCACCATTTTATGTCTATGGACAATAATTTAAACCTCGATATATCTTAGTTTTTTTGCGATTTTTAAAAGAAAATAAGTACACAAGAAAAATAAATATAATAACAAAAATAAACTCATAGCTTCTGAACCAAGAGACACGGAAGTACCTGACCGATCTCTGAAAAATTTACCATTTTGGAAAAATCCGTATCCGTACCAAAAAGGATTGTTTAAATATTATTATTTCATCTAAATGTGAATGTATTAAATTCATTTTTAAATAAAATAAAAACAACAGATAAAAAGTATTTAATTGTGCTACTAACGTTTAGATTAACATTAAGATTTCGGAGACCGTAAACGGACCTACTTGAGTTTGGAAGCCGTGTGAATGACTTGACTGGGTCTAACGCATACGCAGTTTGTTTCCTTCTGCTATGTTTTTTTTGTCCTTGACTCTAAAGTTAATAAAAGAATCTATTGTTTGACTTATTGTACTACAAATAAGTACATATTAATCATATAGCAATCTATACATATAATAAAAAGGTAACCAATCTCTGTCTGTACATGGAACATATATAAATAAAATATTATTGAGTGCATTATTTATCTATTATATTAGAAACCAAAACAATTATTTTTAATTTTCTTTTCTGCACGCTAATTTCAGAAACCATTTAACCGATTTAAATGTATTTTGATAAATTTTGACTGACTGACTTTACTCAACATTTAGTGTTTATTTAATTTCAATCAGTTCATAAATAAATAAGTTACAACCATTTAAATTATAAATTTAAGCAAAGTCAAAGTTTGTGATTTAAGTGGGAACGCGGGCGGGCAAAAAACAAAATAGTTTAGTCGTGTAGTTTACACAGACAGAGCCACAATCACTAGTATTAATTAATTTTAAACGTAACGTATATTTTGTATAATTTAAATTTGAAAAAATTACAACAGCTTAAAATCTAATAAGACAAGACAAGAGATAAAATACTGTAACTGTAATATTTGTTGTCATTTTATGTTAAATTAATATAAGGCTTGTTTAACATATTTTACTATTAAACATCTTCATATAAACACAGTATTATTTATTTAAACCGTACAAAAACAAAATTGAGGAAAAAGATAAGTTCTACGGTCAACGGGAAACCCGTGTCGTTCATAAGCGTGATTCGCATTATGGCCATAACATAACACAAGTAAGAGGCAAAAGTCTGTTGTGGTCATGTTTGTTTGTTTTGTGCAACTCAAATACTTTCTAAACGACTAACAGTTCCGTGAATGCGAATGAAAGTTGAAGCCAACAAAAAATTGTATTCTCATTATAAAAAATATATATATTCTCTCAACTTTTAACAAAGCTATTATCAGTGACAAAAAGTAAGCCATAAAAACGTGAACAAACAAATCTCAAAACATTTTATAAATTTTAAAACATTGCATTTAAAAGGTTATTTTTTTTTTTTCAATACTAGCTGTTGATCGCGGCTTTGCTCGCTTAGAATATTGTGTATGCATACTTACAAAAATGGTTTTTATATAATGTACCTACCTAGTTTAAAATATTAGGCACGTTAATTTAACATCTCTTGGTGGTGATGTGGTATAAAACTGTTCGAACTCGAAAATGTTCAAAACTTTGGAATACTTATTTTTTTAATATATTATGGAAAACGTAAAAATAAAATTTGTAACCGTGTCAAATGTGACGAACGAACGTTCTAGATATTTCTTTATTTAAACGTAAGCTTTTCTTGAACGCTTAATTAACAAAATTTCATATTTCAAACTTGAAATTAGAGACTTTCATATAAACTTTCATGCAACCCCTATTTTGAGTGAGTGAGTTAAATGTCCATAAAATTATTAACCATCTACAAATTATTACGCATTTAATGGCCAAAGTCGCATCCCGATGCGTTCAGTAGTCTAATAAAAATTATGTTTCACATAAATTCAGAAACAATGTGATGAAAAATTGTATTTGTATTTGTGTTCAAAAGTAAATGCATATAATATTCTATTACAATGAAATTATTTGTTGACAAAATAATGTTTGAAGACTTAAAAGCATTTCTAAGGCGAGACAAAGAATGGTCAGAATGTAGCCGCGGGAAGGATGCAAGCATGCAGCGGCGAACGACCGCGACGGCACGCGCCATCAGCGCGCATTCCCTTTGCTTGATTCACTAGTGTATTACTTGAATTGCAAACTTTTGTTATTGAGTTATATTTATTGTAATTAAAGTAATGTGAAAATGATAGACAGTATCAATCAAGATGACAGAAAGGTTTAACTCAATTTATTAAGAATCCGAGTTTAGAGTCTGTTACAGTTAGACCACGAGAAAGTTAATTTACAATAAAATTAGCTGCTTCAAGACTTACAAAATCACGGAAATAGTCTGAGTAATTTACGATTACACAATTGTAATCCTGTTTAAAAAACCGGTGAACAATATATATATGACGATAAAAATAATAAATTATTTAGAGAATCATTTTGAAAATAACCATACGCCTACTAGCAAACTAGTATAAAATTAATCTAGGAAAAAAGATTCCAAATAGATTTTAAATGTCTTAAAATATATAACAAATATTTGTATCTTTATGAATTTTCGTTAAATATGTGTAAACACCTTTTAAAAATTTAAAAAGAAAAGATTTTATACTCTATTAGGTTACGGAATTTTTATATGATGCAGATTATTCGTTTGAATCCATATTGTAATATTCACACAAATACATTTGTGCTTATCTGTATACTTAAATGTTTTAAAATGAATTGGTAAATTTAATTTAAATTGTCTATTCTGATTGGGCTTAGCTAACTTCAAAAGTCAGTGTTTGCGAATAAGGGTCATAAACAAATCTTAACATCACATTCGAAATTTCATTTATCATAACTTTTTTGCAGGCAATCAAGTTCACTGTCCAGACAGTTATAGCATTTGTTTTTTTTTTGAGTTTTTATTAGTTCCACTTAAAACGATCAAATATAAGCATGTAATGAGATTTTGCCTCCATGCTTACAAAATAAATCGATAAAATGTTTATTTTGAAAATAAGCCAATATTTATCATTATTACTTTAGAGATTTAACAGTCTCAGGCGTAGCGGACGATTCGGTCGAACAATGTTGAGCGCATTATCGAAGGCATCGCGCCCTTCGAAGAATTTGCACTCACACATTAAGAGTGAGCATTAGAAGTAGCCGACAAATGCTAACAAAAAAGAATCTTTTAGTTATTGTTCGGCAATTCTTAAAAATGTTGATTTAAAAAAAAGCATCAAATATGCTCCTAAGTTCTTACTTAGATACAGCATCAAATATGATAATTTTAGCTTAAAAATAATTACTCCCACTATATTTACGAATTTTATATTTCAAAATATAAATTAGGATATTTGTTAAAAATAATAACAATAATAAACTACAATTACTAATATTGTACGTCGCATCGGCTAACCACGTGGTTGTCGCCATCTTGGAATTCTCTGATTTTGGCGCGAATATTCTGACGCCACGCGGTTTACTTAACGATTTATCCAAACTTGAACAATTATGTACTGGTTACATACGTCGTTTATTGATTACATTAGTTTATATTGAGAAAATTTATAGGCAAAAATAATATTGCAAGTGCAAAAATATATAACTATGTTTTTGAAGTGATCAATATAATACAACGATTAAACTTGTAGTAATTATTATAGTCAAAAGTTTATAATTATTAAGTATCTTGATTTTTTAATATTCTAACTGTCTATATTATATAAATTTATTATAATGAAGGCTAAAACCACTATACAATTGGAATATAAATATTTAGTCACATTCGTGATCAGAAGTATATGTGCAAACTGTTAGCTGTCTTAAAATGTTCACATTATTAGACAATGTGAGCTATATTCTGGACATATTTGGGAGTATGTATTTCCTATTCCCTACACGGGGTGGGCGCCAAAACGTGGTATGGTACTTCCACGTTAATGGCCGCCGTTCATTGCGCCCGTCAGGGTGTATTGCCCGCAGTTCGCTACGCGCATCCTGCCTACTACGTCTTTAGTATCCTCCTCGCACAGTCCCCATGCCTTGTTACACGAAAGGGATGCGTATATCACGTGCAGCGATTTTTGTACCATAGAAGGACGCGCCTTGAGATCAATGCACTTTCGGAGGACAGCGAAGCCGTTTTTATACGGGTTAAACGTGATAGTGCTGACCGTAATACAAATCTTATGTTCAGTATTTAAGATTGAATTTGCAAAAGCCTCACAGACGTTTGGTGTCTAGACGCGCGGGAAGTGAATAAAAGTATGTAAGCAGAGGCATTCCACTCACCGGAATACCAGGCACATTGTGCGTACATGCGTCTCTAAGCCCGCCACCAACTGCCGATCTCTTTTAAATCTCACCTCGTATTTTTAACCACTACGCCTATAATAGATTTATGTTAATATAGGATATTTACATATCTAAATATAACACACTTTCTCGTACGCTACGTTGTTGTTGAATAGAAGATTTATGTCTGTGTCCACATGTTATTTTGAATTCGTTATTTGTTTTCTTTCATACAATCGTTTCCCGTTTAAATTTATATTAAGACTTTGATAAAATACAAAAGTATGTAGATAATTAATTTATTGCAGCGGCTGTGTACGCTACTACTGTATTATAGCAAAATAAATATAAGTCAATTAACATTTAAAATAATGATTTATATACGTAATTTTCAGATGCTGTGCATTTATAATTCTGGTTTGTCTTTACAACTTACTAAATATTACTTAAACTGGCAAAGATATTACATTTTTAAGTTTTAAGTGTTTGACAATAATTTATTTTACGTTTACTAAAATTAGACTTAAGTGTTGAGAAATAGGTTTGAATATCTTTTGAAAAATTACGAAAGATATCTAAATCGCTAGACGTGTTATTTTCACATTTGCTATTTTCACAATGCTATAAATTGTAATTTTATCCAAAGGAGATATTAAAAAGTGTTTATATAGGTTACGATTAAGAAGTAATTTGAACGTTTATTTGTCTTTATTACTCTATATTTAGAAGCATACAAAGATTATAGTTTTCACCATTGTATTCTGTAGGTATGACTTACGAGCTTTGAAGTACTAACCTATTCTGTATTATATCTATATTTAGATTTATTGTTTAAACCATATTTATCTACTATATACTATACTTACTTACAAAAACGGAAGGAAGCCTGTTAAGCTAAAGGAAGTGACACTTAACTCGCGATAGATTAAATTACTAGACAATTAGTATTAAATAATACCCATTAACTTTTTTGGTATCATATATACTACCATATGTCTATCAAAGCTGCGTCCTATATATGTTTATCAATTCTAGTTTATTTGTACGTAGTTTAAATGTAAAAGAAAGTACTTGTATATTTCTTCTGTAAAATACTACCGATCGCTTCTTGTTATTTACAATACCAACCATATTTCTTTTATGAACTTGTTTATAGAATAAAACCTCGTGTGTGTATATAATACTTTTTATAAATACGTTTTGTAGGTACTTACAATGTATAAAAACATTTAGGTTCCAACGTGTTCATCTACCTTTCAGGACAATGACCGTCGTGCTCTGGCGCTTTTTATGGGAATGATACATATTATTATGTATTTTTAATTATCATTATCCAATTAACATTTAAAATAATCTAATTACCATAGATGCCCTGACACGTTGTACATTACTGATTAGGGTATATTTTTTATTTATTTATGATATTGAATGCTAATCCTATATAATGTTAAAACCTTAATTATTAAATAATTAATACATGATCGTCTGAAGACAATGCGAGATTAAAGCCTTTCTTTATAAACAATAATGTTTTCATTAATAATGTAATAATATATAATGCTGATACATTTACGAAAATACAATATGTATAAATAGTCAATATAAAAACATCCGCCGATGCATATTGGCCGTTATACTGATATTTGAATTTACGCCATGTGTGGCGTCGCTTCGTGGGCACCCAGGCAGGTGGTTTGCAAAGTATGAACGAATACTTACCAACGACGTTGTAGGGTCAAAGGACCGTCTCAAGGTCGCCGTCCAAGACGTTCGCGTCGATAACCTTGTTAGGCGCCTCTGTAGTACTATTATAAAGCAGACAATTTTATTTTGCGATTGTATACCTGTGTCTATTTAATAGGCAGTTAGTTTGCTATATACTTATGAATGTTGATGAATAACAACGAGCAAAAAAAATACAAAATTTTGTTTTGATTAAAGGAGATAACAAGATTACGAATAGGTAAACTAAACTATGCGTAACATAACCGTAGGTTTACATTTGTATACAAAATTGACATCGCTATGCTGATAAAGCAGCATTATTATCGTTATTATTGTTCATCGCATTTAGGTATTTTTCTATTGCTGTAGGTTATTTTTTTTTTTAAATATAATTTAGTACAACACAACTAACACGTGTAAGTTTCCAATGTTATAAAACATTAATTATACCAAAGTATATTACATATTATCCGCTTAAAGTAACTGAAACAATGTTTACTTGCAACGATACACGTGTCTGAATTGTTATTAGCAACAGGTATAATAAGCACATAGTGTAACATTTTATTATGCAAGTGCATTGATTGTTGTCGCTATGCAATAAAGGTTTATGTATATTTTAATTGTCTACTATAAATATAAACACAAAATTGCTCAAATGTATAGCATGATTTTACAATAATGTTTATTATTGAAAATATGTTATTTTTATTACAATTATGTGAGATATGTGTGATACGTTGCGCAGTGTGACAGCGTCTGGACTGTATACGCAATGGTCTGGGGTTCGATCCCGACTCAGCAGAAATAAAATATATTTAAATGATTTTAATTTCTCTTCTGTGGTACGACAAAGTACGATATTGGGTTCGGCCTCAATGAACACGCAATGTCCCGAATCCAAGCTGAAAGTGAAGAACGGAAATTTTATGACACTAGTCTCCCTCTGCCTACCAAGAAAGAACCTAACGGGATAAAGCTTGGAACTTATAAAAAATATGAGGTATTTATAACCTAACACCTTTGTTCTCTAAAACGTTACCAATTAATAATAAAGTTTAAATATATAAACAGTAAGGAAAGCGCTACACTAAAATTTAGACTTAGCATTTTTAAGACTATTACCAAAATAATTGCTATAAGAAAGAAAGAAACACGTGGTGACACAACATAGTGCGCGATGCACCACGTGGCATCATTTCGATATACCTTCTAGACTCACGAGAAATATTAACTAACTTCGTTCTCCACTCTACGCTCTTTACTGAATATTTTGTGATTGTTGACATATATAGACAACAATCTGTATTTTAAACAAAATAAACACAAGAGTAATAAGCCTGCAACTGTACTATTCAGTCAGACTAACTAACTAACTGCATTTAGATAACGTCAATGGTATTGTTATGGCGTTCAAAAGTTTGTTACAATTAATCCTATATATAACTTATTGTTAAAGCAGCCCAAAATGATGGTGTAATTTTCTGATATCAAATATAAGAAAAAAACGTACAAACTATTTATTTAAGTACATACAACTGACCTACCTAAGTTTAAAGTTACTAAAAATGTTGATATACAATTTCCAAGGTAACAATATACACATATTTTTCTTACATTAGTATATGGTTAATATAAACATAAAAACAACGCAGCTTGTACTGTTTATGTCTTTTGATTAGTTTACCATATAAAGTAGAGCCAGGTGGAAAGTTCATTGCACGATGCAGTTTTTATTTTGTTTTTGAAAAAGTCTTCGCTTGAGTTTAGGGGTTTGTCACGAAAAGGCAAAAAATGTCGACCCACCTGGCTCTGTTCTATGCCTCGAGTGGCTAGATATTCAGACTTTAATCAAAAGTTTTGGACATTTATGCATGGTTGATATGCTGACACAAATAGATGTAAAAACAAAAATTATACCGATTTAAATATCTTAGAGCAAACATTACAAGCAATTTGAAATTTACTTGTGTAAAAATACTGTTCGTTTTAATCTCGTTCGTTCGTTTTGTTGTTTATACATACATATGTACTGAACTAGATGCAAGTTAATAAGGTTATGCTATGTAATAAATAAGTTTTCTATTTTATTTTTCTCTTTAAAAAAATCGAATATACAAGAAAATAATATAATCTTCAACATTATAATTACCATTCCATAAAATGTGTAGGAAGTGTAGCCTGCAGATGTGACCAACATGTGCAACGTTGCGCGTGCCGACAGCAGCAGCTGTGCAGCACTTTTTTTTCTTGACTTTACCTGAATATTATCTTGATAGTTTTTGTATTCGTATATAAATTATTTCTGTTTTTTTTTTTATAAAGCATGCCACATTGCAGTGGTAATTAATGCGCAGTCAAAAATAGCTCATATTTACCATTCTTATCTCCGCAAGATAACTGTACTAAAACATAACATTTATGTATATTCGTATACGAGTATATACAAATAAATAACTATATCCTAAAGCTACGCAACTTTTGACATATCTTTACAAAAGAGGCTCTGATGACTCACAAAAATATAGAAACATAATTCAGCTACTTAAATACACTCATACTTCAACACTACACAGGAATAAAAAATTGAATCACAGAAGAATCATAGTTATTACAGCTAAAAGTTTACTGTTAAAAGTTTTATTGAAAAAAGTCAATGCTGGGTAATTGTTTTGTTTTCTGCCCGACATCATTTGAAATAATGACTATTTAATATCGCATTAATGTTGTTATTAAAGGAACGTGCCATCTGTTATCTACTATATGTGTGACTTCTTTAATGTTTGAAGTGATTGGTTTATCCCGAATATCCAATTAGCTAATAATTATGGCAAATAGGTTCATAATGAGTGAATGAATACTGTAAATTTTTATATTTTATCCTTAAACATATTTTTTATTTATGTCATATTACGTACATATGTGAATATAGTTTAAATGAAAACGTATATGAAAGATAATATTATTATATTTTCATCGGAAGGCGTTACGTTCTCGCTGCACATCTTAATATTATTGATTTTGTTCCCGTTCGCTCAAATTCGACCCTCTCCACTCTTGTCCCCTGTTCTACCCCTCCATAGCCATAACATGCTGCGTCAGTACGTCCCCACGCCCGCCCTCGAAGTTTCAAAACATAGTCACGTGGGCGATTGTATTATATTTTGTTATATTTACAAAATAATAACATTACACATTTATTAACATTACAATTTTATATATTAACATTAAAAAAACATAAATTTGCCTAAAAGCCAGAACTATAATAATACCTTTTAAAAATTATCAATTTAGTTATTCAATATATCAATATATCGTATATGTACAAAAAAGTATGTCTAGTAAAAGAAAGCATAGGGACAGTGTATAAGCTGTGCATATTATGCAGCATGTTTCGCATCCTACGACACGAGGCGGTTCCGAGGGGGTGGGTGGCGGCGGAAGAGCGGCGCGGCGAGGGGGAGCTCCACTTTACACCAACAAACGTTGCGCCGTACGTACCGCGACCGTGCCGATTATTCCGTCTACTGAGCGGAGGACGTAGTCAATGCCTTGCCTGCATCAAGCGCCGTGTTTGTTACTACTTCAGTCTGCAACGCGCTGTCGTATCGTGCGGTCGTTATCACGCGCTCTACTGAATAGTCGATAAATATTTATTATAATATAATTATTATATTTCTAGTTGAAATTTGGTTGCATTCCTTAGTAAAATTTATGTTTATTAATATTACGCGTAAGTTAAGTGTTTGAAACGTGTAGAATCAATTTTTTTTATATTAAGCTTCATGAACTGTGATTGTGTTTTTGGACAATTTGGAACATTTGTAAAGGAGTGAGATACAACGTATGCGAAGTATAGAAATGAGCGGATTGACCATAAGAGTAAAAAGGGGATCGAGGGGTAGTGCAACTCTTCTCGAGGCAGCTAACAGAATTCTTAAACTTCTTGGCGTCAGCTCTACTAAGCGCGGGAAACAACCCTCGTCCAAATCAAAGGTAATTACAACGGTCTCGTTTGCAAAATTTCAATATGAAAGCGTTGGTTTTTCGTGTGTGCCTTATGAAAAGCGTTTTTCCAGCAATATTCTATTTTATCTTACTTAAGTTTATGTTGACTGTTGAAAATATTACTGATATTTTATATCTATCAATTTTGTTCATTAACAAAATATGCGTTTTTAAATATTTATACGACATTAAGATATCATCTCAATTATTATGGATATAAATAAACAAAAACATAGTAAATGGGTTAGAACGACGTGGCACGATTGTAGCGGAAGATTGTTGATAAACTTTCGCTGCATCGAGTGTGCACTTTCGCTCGATATTTCACCATGTGCAAGACGCCGCCCGCGGCACTGTCCGCCGCGACAAGCGCGCCGCGTATGACCGGTGTGATGCAAACGTCGATGGCGGGCGCGGCAACTGACACGACACTTGTTTGTCCACGCGTAGTCTGCGTGACCATCTTGTGTACCTCTACAAACGATTCACGATTCGCATTCATCACACCTTGTAACGGCCCACTACGAGAGTAATGTTCATCATTTCACAAGTTTCTACGTTCGTCGCTGTACCTCGTGTGATATTTACATCAGTAAAATCATTTGTTTTATTTATGTTCTTTTGTTGTAACAGTAACTGATATACTTACACATTTATTTATAATTCAACAATTATTTGTCAATGTTGTCAGTGCCTTTTGTATTTAATAATATTTATATACCCGGATCATAACATTGGTTTATGGTTAAAGAAAAATATAACTGAAATTTTCCATAGATACGAACAGTATTTTAAATTTGTATTATAGAAGATCTAAATAATAACATTTAATAAGGCAAAATGCATTAGTTACTTTCAATGTGAGAAATGTATGAAGAGATGTTCGCAGCTGTTTTTTTTGCTGAAAAAATATTCTATGATATAATTTGTTAAAAGCAACTGCGGTTTTGATTAAGACAATTTCATATATTTAACTACTTATTCAAAAGATAATCTTTTTGTTAATTTTCCAACGTTTTAGGTAAAAAAATCGAATGAGCACAATTCTTATTTTTATTTAAAATTCTCAATTCATTAACATCTCGCTCATATCTAATTATAATTATAAATTCCCTGTTTATATATGTACATACAGAGATAGCACTTTGTTTTTATACTATCATTCATTGAATGCGTGTTTACGATGTCTTGAATAAGTCAGTTTAATTTCTGCCGCTATTGATAAACATGGTATGTTAATCAGCATCAAGATGTACGGTTTGCTGTGTAGTTTCGTTGTAACTACTCACAATTAAGCTTACTTTCAAAAGACAATCTTATTACCCACGCGTGAACCGCATGTGGCATGTGAAAGAGAGAATTGTTTGATGAATGTGTTCGTAGGTGCGGTCATCGACGTAGAGGGTCTTAGTAGCGGGGATCGAGGTCGAGTACAGAGTAGTGTGCGCGAGCCGCGGAATGCGTTGCGACTTGCGGTGGGAATGCGCTCGGAGTACCGTTGTGGCGGAATGCGAGACCCACTTGCGGTTTACACGGACCAACTTCACTTATTTTAGTGACTCACGCGCCACATAGACTTAATTCGTTCTTCGACACTTAGACGCCGTCTAACTTCTTGTGTCCATATTAAATAAGATTTTTCAATTGCGAAAATCTAGCTAATGTAGCACTACAAATGTATGGTTTGGTCCTGATATATTCTGATATGACGTTTGTATGCTGACCGCTAGTGTAGGCAGTTATTCCCTGATTAAAAATTAACAGTATGAAACTTCTATCCAGGTGATCTCAACAGATTCAGTGTTTTATAACGCCTCCGTAAGCAAATGAATAAAAAACTTATGCCGCAAACTTTAGAAATTGGATCATCGAACTGTTGGTGAGGCCAATGAACGTGGGGCGGCGTTTCGAATACATCAGACGTTTAGTTGTAAATTCAACTCTTAACGCGGTGGTGTGTCTTTTTGCACGAAATTTGAATTTGCTAAATCTTTATTATCTAGATTAATTATAAAGATTAAAACGAAAATGTGCAGTGTCGAAAGTATTGTTGCAACAGGTGTGTGCCAGTTCAATCTTAAACGTGAAATAAAAACTTCTTGTCATTTTGCTTTTTATCGCTCGCTGTGTGTCATTATATAACATAACAACGTTTATCTTTGTCAAGCACTGAAGACTTGCCATGCGATCAAAAAAGTATTTAATTGTTATAATCCTATTTTTGTATGAAATTTTATAGCATATAAAATAAAATTGAAAACGTCAAATTTCCTTCAGGAAATTTGCTGTATGCTTTAACTCTAACGTAAATTTTCTTTTCGTTGTTACAGCCAAACGGCAAGACAACAATTGAAGCACGGGCTCCAATAGCGACAACAGAGTCTTCAGCAGAATCACCAGTAAAAATGCAGACATCTCAAGCAGCGGCAGCTCCTGCCCCTACACCGACATCCACGCATTCGTCAAGTCAATCGTACCGACACACAAAGCGTACTGCTAAAGATTATATATTTGGAAAGCTAATTGGGGACGGCTGTTATAGCACAGTATTTTTGGCGAAAGACATTCACACTGGCAAAGAGTATGCAAGTAAGTGTCTTAAAGAATGTATATTTAACTTAGAAAAGATTCACAAGTGTGTGCTTATTTGATTATTCTTGTCGTAATAGTTATAATAAAGTATTTTTTTCTTTTCAGTTAAAGTATGTGAGAAGAGCCATATCGTCCGCCATCAAAAAGTACAGTACATTAAACGTGAAAAAGATGCTCTTAACATGCTTTTTAATGTCCCGCATGGGTTTGTCAAACTTTACTGTACATTTCAAGATGAGGAGCGATTGTATTTCGTGCTGTCTTATGCAAAAAATGGAGAATTATTACATTATATTAACAAAGTAGGCTCCTTTGAGCTAAATGTAGCGAAATATTATGCTGCTGAGTTATTATTAGCTTTAGAAAAAATGCACGCTAAGGGTATAATCCACCGTGACTTGAAACCAGAAAATATATTACTAGATGAAAATATGCATTTACAAATTGCCGATTTCGGTACAGTTAAAATTCTGGATCCTGAAAAAATTAGGTCTTCTACACCAATTGTGACTGAAGAACAGGATGCATCATCGAACGTGAGGTCAAGAAAAATTAGTTTCGTCGGAACGGCACAATATGTCAGCCCGGATTTATTACAAAATCGTGTAGATACACGTGCATCAGATTTATGGGCTTTGGGCTGCATTATTTATCAAATGATATCTGGTCTACCTCCTTTTCGAGCGTCAACAGAATTTCTTACTTTTCAAAAAATTCTCAAAATGGAGTATGAATTTCCAGAAGGTTTTCCTGCTGATGCTAAGGACTTAGTTGAAAAGCTACTAGTTTTAGACCACACTAAGAGGCTCGGATCTGACGATAAGGGTGATACGTACGAAAGCATCCGTCGGCATCCTTTCTTTGAAGGTATCGATTGGGAAAATATATGGGAACTAACACCACCAAAAATAAGCCCTTATTTACCCGGAGGATCCTTTGAAGAGGAATACACAGTGCCTGATCATTTAGAACCAGGATTAGGCGGTAGACAAATACTACGCTTATGGGAATTCGACCTTTCTACATCTAGAGGTAAGCTATTTGCTTTTTATTCACATATTATACGAATTGTAAGTTTAGGAAATACTAGAATTTAAGATACTACAATGTAAGTTTGAATTATAGGAATAATAAGAAATAGGCATAGCAGATGAAAAATATCATTTTAATGGTAAACTAATTTGATATAATAACATGTTTCAATATTGACAATTCAAAAATTCTAAAGTCTTGCGGTGCATTGAAGCGACGAGTAAGAGGATCGGTCATGACCTAAATACTTTACAAAATGCGCATGTTTGTAACAGAATCAGGCCTGATAATTGTAATATGGTTTTCCGTTTCCACTTATTGGACTAAACTCACGCCCACATAGATTTTATTGATTGTAACTGTTATAGAAATAAACATCAAACAGCATTCGTGAACGTTTTAATAAGATATAATAACTTAATCTGAGTAGATATATACAGTTTGACGCGTCATCGCCAGCCAGTTTGCCATTGTTAGGACGAAACGGACATCCTTATGTTCTCGATTTACGGTTGCATAGTTGTGCATAGGCATGACGTCACAAGAGCCCTGCATTTCTCAGTTGCGACATTATTGAATGACTCGCCACGGCCGGCTTTATTAATGATCTTAATAAACAGCTGAGCTCGCGTTCTGTTATATGTGTAGACAATGATTATGAGAAAGAATGTTTCTCGTGTACAACTTTTGTACGAATACACATTGATAAATATTATTAATGTTCAACATTTGTTACAGGAATTTTAAATATCAGTCCCGAAGAAAAGCGGCGTCGTCTCGAAGTTCAGGCTCGTGAAAATAGATGGCATCAATTCGTGGATGGTGAACTCATATTAAAACAAGGACTCGTAGAAAAAAGAAAGGGATTGTTCGCAAGACGCCGCATGTTGCTCCTGACAACGGGCCCGCGACTGTTTTACGTCGATCCCGTCAACATGGTGCTCAAAGGGGAGATACCTTGGTCGCCAGAGTTGCGCGTTGAAGCAAAGAACTTTAGAATATTTTTAGTGTACACGGTAAGAATTATGTATTTTATTTTTGTTCTTAAGCTGATTGTGATGTCTTTTATTTGCAAACAAATATAGAAGGGGACTACGTTTTATATGCAATAAATTATAGAAAAAATATATGTTGCAGCCAAATCGTACATATTACCTGGAGGACCCGCAGTCGTACGCGCTGGAGTGGACGCGCGTGATCGACGAGGTGCGCATCGGCACGTACGGACGGGACACGACCTAGGCGGCCCCGCTCGCCGCCTCGCGCCCGCACTCCTCCCGCTCACGGCGAGCTCACTTCTAGGATATAACTAGGCTTCATTTCAAGCACGAAATCATCCGAAGATACCTTTCACGATGAGAGATTCGTGTCCTCAGTTAACGAACAATCCTTTAAGTTTGCGACGGCCACGTCCGCGAGGGGCGTCGCCCGCGGCACTCGTCCCGACGCGACGCTCCGCTCCGGGAACGAGGCAGTTCGCAGATCGGTGCGCCGAATGACTGATTCCTACTAGTGTGTCCCGACTTTCTTAAATTATTGCTCTAATTTAAGTTTATTTAATTGTGGATATCGGCGGTAATATGTAAATATTTGTCGTAATTTATTATCGAAATCATTAGGTGTAATGTGACTTGTATATTTGGGCCGTCAACTTAACGCCGGCCTCGTAAGAATGGACTTGTTATTCGCCACCCGCGTGTTCACGAAGCCCATTCCGATTGGTAACTAGGCAATTTGTAGCTAAATTAATAATTATTTATTTTATTTTAATTATTTGCCAACGGAATGCGACTATTGTACAGATATTAAAACAGTAGACAAATATAGAAAGAATTGTTTCGACGTCTGTTACACGTGTCAATGAGTGAGAGCCAGTGGAGAGAAATCATGCTGTGAAGACAGAGTGGAAACGTTCTTTATATAAGAAGGATAGCTTCTTAATTTAGGAAAGGCTGCAGACGACTACGACGCGAGCCGTCTGCGAATGTCCTGCTCCGCCTCTCCGAGTGTAAAGTCGTGGAGTTAGTGCTTACAATACACGTGCGTTACATGCACGCTGCACTATAATCCTAACTTAGTTAAAGTATACGGATAATATCGCCGAAGGTGATAGCAACAACGTTGAAATTATCGGCTAAAGTCCCGTTCATTTTTGTAACAACTGATTTCCTAAATTCGGTTTATTTTCAGAAAAAATGTTTTAGTTTTTTAAATACAAGTTTGAGTTTTGTTGTTTGTGTTTGTTATTGTAAAAATAGTTATGAAACTGCTAGGAAATTCAATGTCATGGCTTTTTCTTGATACTTTTGTTATTTATATGAAATCGGTGAAATGTTGTAACCTTTTAGCTTAATAGTTTTAATGCCTAAAACTTGCCTGGAAGTATTTGTTTCAAGTGGGCTTAATGTAATGGGATTTAATCCAAGTCACTTAGAAAATTATAAAAATTTAGAAAAAATGGATTTCCATCTATAATTGAATTCAGTTATTTCAGATATGTACTTTAATTGGCATTGGCTGTTTTCAACATAAATTGGAACAATTCCATGACATTGTTACTAACAAACTATCTGCATTTAAAATTAAATAACTGTTAACTATACTAGTTATATTTAAAAAAAAATTGTATTGCATAAATTCCATAAAGTAAATATGAAATTGAAAATAAATTGAAGTTGATTTTTTAAGAAGTTGGCTTTTCTTTATGAATTTTCTTCCTACCTGTTAAACTGTTTAGACTACGAACATTATATCTTTTTGAGATTTTACGATTGTAGAAACCCTTGTTTTAAAATGAATGCACTATAACTTGAATATTAAATATAAAAAAACCATATACCTAATTAAATTGATTCATAAATATTTATAGAAAACGAATCACCGAAAGAACTTTGATTCGATAACATTAATAATAAATCAAAGTAACATTTAACATAAAAAATATATATTTTCATTGGTTTTTCTAGATTACTTATACCTACTATATATTCGACAAAATATTCTGAAATTCAGTAGAAATAAGAAACTGGAATTAGATTTCCTCTCTATATTGCTATTTTCTAAGTAATGAAAGCACATGTCGGTATAACAATAGTTTATTTGATTCTTGACGAGACAATTGAAGCTAAAATGAAGAGGGTTGAGTTATATAAATTATGGTTAAATTTAATTTACTTTTTGATTTATATCAATGAGCATAATGGTGTGTATAATCTAATAGAATCTAATAGACTGCTCCTATCGTTCAATGTTGACTGAATAATAAATTAATGTAAATTAACTAAAATAAACTATCATTACCCTGATTAACTAATTATAACATAATTTTAAAATTGAAGATAGCAAAAAACAATATGTGTTCTATAAGTTCTTAACTTCTTGCTCAAAAAAACCGATACATTAATGATTGACTAGTCGATAGATTTGATGTTTCATAGTATAAATCTGTAAGCATCGAATGTATTCGATACATCAATGTTTAATAATTATTCCTGGGAAAAGTAAACAAAATATGTACATGATTGGGTGGATAATATTAAAAGCTGTGTTGTCTGAAAACAAATAAGGAATCGATTCATGGACGTAAGAATCGATTCTTAGTAGGTTTTGATAACTCGGTATCGAGTCTCAATCATAGAGATTTTTGACTACATAATCGATTCTAAAGTAGAATTGGAATAGATTACGGAATGGATTTGCTTCATCTACTTCATCAGTCCCACTGAATGATAACACGCATAGCGCGCTAGTTGTTTTTTTGAAGGCATTATTATAATGTTATTATATTCAAAACTTTTTTAAGTTATTATAGGGAGAATAAAGTGATTAAGTTGTCCTTAGGCCGCATTTGATCAATTTTGGCCAAATTTGTGTTCTAGCTTTAGTTCAAGTCTTTTCAAACCAAGGTAATTATTTTTTCTTACAGAGGCTAAGAATATTTTGTCAATATATTATTACATTATTTGTGTAAAAAATAAGTCCCAGAAAACTCCACTTTTTAATTTTGACTTATACGAAATAATTTTGGTCCCTAAGCACGTTTTGATTATGGTGGCCTGACTGTTGTCGGCATTGTATCGGTTAATTACAATTATATTTAAAATATACATCAAAAGTAACACAGATGAACAACACATTTGAAATATATTGTATATGTATACTTTGTCAAATATAATCAAATATATTAATCAATCCTAACGACAGCTTGTTTAGTAATATTTAACTTTTGGAAGATCTTAGTCCTACACTAGCGCTCCCAGCGGTAAAATCGACCAGTCATAACCATAGACGACGTATCAGAATGGTTATTTCACGATACTCGAATATACTCGATCTGAGTTTTGACTTTTGTCTAAATCTCATAAATTCTAACCCTAATGTTTAGTGTTTACTACTATTGTTCGCCTTTTTATGTTAAAAGTATTAGAATAAAATAGTTCATTTTAATTTCTTTGATACGTTAACTATTATGACAACGCAAGTGATCAAATATGTGGGAAGAACGACAGATTTTAAAGGCAAGACCCTATGGGAAATAGTGGGAAGTCTTAAAAATAATGGTGTCGGAAGGATTATTGCTCGATCTGTATTTGAACGTTATCCAGAACCTAGTTTTATGAAGATTGTGAAAGTAGAAACTTGCCCCGACGAGGTAAGTTATATTTAAAAAAAATAGATTTTATATTTTTAATTCAATTGTAAGTACTATTTCCTTTCTATAAATTTATTTGAAGAAAATTCTCTCTTACTCCTGATCCTTTAATTATGAGACTTGGGTTTGGTTTTAACTTTCAAATGTATATTATCTACTAGCATTATATGCTATTATGAACTGCAATTATTTTCAAGCCACCAAGCAGCTAGATAGTATCTAATATAATTAATGCAGGTTTGGTTAATATGGATAATATTTTTATTCAAACTATATTTCACTGATTGGTCAGACAAACACAGCATAAGGTCCCACCAATGAACATGCTGAGGGGATCATGAAAAGTAACATAGAGTCAGGTTTTTTTATCAATATGAGTGTTGCACAAAACTAAAAAAATAAACATTTTATAACACACTTTTCATGTACTAATTTGAAATATATTTCTTAATAACATACTAAAAAAGTAACCTTATTTGGTTATTTATACATTTTTCAGGAGCAAAGAAGAGTACGAATTTGGGTTGAAAAAATATTTAGAGGCAGGAAGTTGCCTAAATTAACTGAAATTTACAGAACATCTTATAAGCCTGATTATAAACTTATTCCTAGAGATGAAGAAGCCAAACTTTTCAAAGCAGTGAAAGCATTAGAGAATAAACCTGAAGAAATTCTACCAAGGACTATTGAAATGCCACCATTAATGAAACAATTTATTGCAAAAGACTATAAGAAAAAAGGGCTTGAGGTAATTTATGTACATAAGTTAAATTTATGTTAATCAGTGGGTTCCCTGCAGACTCCCAAAATATATTTAGTTTCATATAACATAACAAATAGTGTGACAAAATTTAATTAGAAATTCTGTCTGCTAATAATAAATATGGTAAGCACACCAAAGCATAATTCCTTTCTTAATAAATAGCTTAGATAATAATATGTGACCAATAACTACTAAAAACAATTGTAAGCAATTATTAAAAATATATTATATAAGCTTTTTATAAATTAACACAAAAACAGCAATTTTGATAAACCTAAGTGGTTTTTTGTAGTGTCCATTTAATGTAGCCTGTTATTTGTTAAGTATATTGGATAGTAATAAATAAATAAATAAAATATGCAAATACTAATATTATTAAATATTACATAAAATCGCAAGTGTAGTTAGGTTTTTTAATGGGTCTATATATATTAAAAAGATGAATTAATTCAGATGCTCAATTATACATTAAAGAAATACATTTAAAATTTTATATCTTTAAAATTTGGTTTTCAAAATGTATGAATGTCTGTATGTATCACTGAACTGTTAAATTCCCTTTATAAAATATTGTACAAATATGTTTTTATTATGTTTCAGGACATAAAGGAATTTGTCCTGCCAATTGCCTACAATCACAGCCCAAATAGAGTGAAAAGAATTGCTCAAGATGGTGAAAAGCCCACAATTCAAGTTACTATGGGCCTTGGAAAACCTATAAGTCCCTCCCTCTATGAAGGACTTGAGTTATAATAATATAAAAATTCTGATTTATAATAGATATATAGATAATGTTAGAAACAAAAAGTTATTTTAAATTAAACATTGTTAAGCCATATTAATTTTATTTATTATTTATGAATAGCATTTTGTGAGGCAAATTTTTTTGCTAATAGAGGATTTGAATCCATTTCTGGGTGTGATTTTTCTATATCCAGTTTCTGAAAACAAGTATGTATAAATTAAAAGTTCAAAATTATCACCATAGCAGTAAAATAAAAGCTAAAAATATAAATATTGGTCTTAATCAACTTTCGGAAAATGTTTCTTTTAAAATGCAGAAACATATTTAAAGGAGAATTCTAAAACCAAGACAAAAACAATTTCTTTAAAGCCATATATATGGGAAGCTCTCATTATTCATTTTATATGAATATGGTGTTAATTTTTTTATACATGTTATGAAGCATCTCACGCATTCTATATGTGGACAAAAAGCAACAAGTTCTATGCAGTTTCCAATATTTCATACGTCAACAATACTTGTGTAAATTAATTCTACTCTGTAGTTTTAGATGTAAGTAAATATCTTACTTATTAATATTACGTAATAGTAAAAAGTTTTAGTCATCGATCCATTCATGGTAGGTGCTCACTAATGGGAATGTTCATTGTTAAATGCAGGTGTTACTTTTTTCTTAATAGATGATGAAGATGACAATTCTGACAAAAATTTTGGTGACAGATATTTTTGCCATTTATTCCAGCAATTATTGGAAACTTAGAAACGAATGTCAACTTTCTAGATGATTATCGGATTACCTTCCAAAATTCACGCATTTCTTGCACTTCTTCTTCACGTTGCACGAAGTATTGTCGGATAGTTTTTTGTATCAATGTAGCTGCATATTCCTCCGGCCATAACCAGGATTTGGGGTAATACGGACGAGGACTAAAATGTTATTAGTTCTTAATATATTACAATTTACACCCAAGTAGTAAGCATTATATTATCATCTATTATACTAATAATATTATGAAGAAGAACGATTTGTTTCTTTGCTTCGAAATTTTTACTTAAATTCTATTACCATTAGGAAGCTACACTTTCATTGAGTATCACAGGCTTCACTTATTTTCAGTAATAATTAAGGGTCCCTACGAAAACTTTCATAATGTAACCCAAGGTGTAAAAAAAAATTACATAATATTTCTTTCGCACTGCGAAAACTACGAATGATAGAACAAAACAATATATATTGTAATATAAAAAGAGTCCAGCATAACACATGGCTATCTCCGAAAGATACTTTACAATAAATGCTTTTACTACTAAAATTTAAAACGAGAAGTTGAATGGTACATATTAGCTAGACATATTAATGCTACCATGTCTATCTTCTTCTTTTTCTACCCGGCCTAGCCAGGATCAGCCTTTCTACTTAATTTCCTCAACCGTGCACGATCATTGACATCCTTGGTCTTGTTTCAGTGACAAATATATCAAGGCATATTCTTCCGACATAGTTCACAGGTCGGCGCTCAACATTTTTTTTCGGAGTAACGGACATAGTCCATGACAAGAAAACGATGTTGGGCCGTCAGGCTTGTGAATGTGTCAATGAGTTTACATTAAATGACCTTGCTGATATGACATCATTTGGTTAACAGATAATCCATTTGAGTTGAGTGGGACTCCGCTCTTATACGTACACTAGGACTAGGACTAGGACTCGTGGAAGAACGTATTCACGACAGCCAAGTCTCAGTACAGGTTCTGAGAATATTTTCGGCCTCTATATTGCGACGACCATAACAAAATCCACCGTGTACACGTTCAAACGCACCCTTACCTACTTGGCTGTTTAAATCCCCTCCAACTATAATTACTTCAGTAGCTGGTATGCCACGCTACAGGCGCAAGACTCACTACAGGCACCTGATGCGCATAGGCGCTGATTAGGTTAGTAATTACACCCTTAGTACACTCAATTTACAGTACACAATTAGTACCCTCGCCCGCATCAGGTGATCGCTGCAACGGTTGACTTGGAGGAGACCGTTCCGAAGCTCTTTAGATAGCACTACCGCTACACCAGCATTACCTGAAGGCGACCCAGTGTATATGAGCCGGTAACCCTGTCCGATGTCCGAAACTTATTGCCCTTCCAGCGAGTTACCTGTAGGATGCCACTCTGGACCCTACGTCTCGTGATTACATCTGCGAGTTCTGTGAATCGTCTGGTTAGAGAGCCAATATTCTACGTTTTAAAGCAGAGTTTCCGTCTAGGTACTAGTGTCTTTAACCTTGCCCGTACATGACACAGTAGCCCTATATACAGTAGGGCAATGTGCTGCGCCTTATTAAGCGGCGACGCCCTAGCCGTACCCAGTTTATTCCTTTTGCCGTCTACTGAAGAAAGCAAAGAGTGGTTTTAATGGAGCGATTGTCATCTGACCTCTGAAATCCCTTTACTGGTAAAACCAACCATATCATGTCTATCTTATGCCGCGAGGTCGCCAGCGTGTTGCTAGTATTTAATAAATATTGATGCTGATCGCTGTGTACGTTAGATATATGTATTTCACATATATAGATATAGACTGCTATATTTGCAGAAAGTCTGATTTAAGCCTGAGGAGTTAGCCTTCATCATCAACTTTTTACCACGCTTATATTAGCTTGATTTGTATATAAATCAGTTGTTATAAACGAAATAAAGTGAATTAATATTTAAATGTTTTTCTTACTACTTCTTAAGACGGTCTCGCACCCAAGGCATGTTGAATAAATGTAAATTGTTCAGTTTACGTTCGGGATGCCTAGGATTATTGTTCCACAGCAGCTGTAATTAATTGTTTTGGATAAGGATATATATTATATAATGAATGCATATTAAAACATGTCAAACCTTGCAAACATTTTTTAAGTACAAATAAGACTTTAAATGAAAATAAAAAGATGTAAAAACTTCATTCAGATTAGGCATACTTAGGCTTATTTCACTTATTACTAAAGCATACTCTTACGTACACAATTTTTAAATACGGTAAAATTGTATTTTTTATACAAAAAATATAAACAAATTTACCTATCGTCCATCAAAGGTTGAACCTTTCCAGTCCCGTAAAGTTATTGAAAAGCTTACAAATATTTCATGCCAACTAAACAGTACTAATCATTTGTACTACCAACTGAACTAATAGACAGCTAAGTAGTAAATTAGATATATTTACAAAAAAATAATAGGAGTAACCTCTGCCATATAATCGATGCCGTTGAAAAAGCAGCTCTGAATTTTTAATACGTCCCATATTTCGGCCTTTGTTAATGTTTCTTCCAAAGCAGGAATCAGATAAGGAAAGATATTATTTTTTACATAGTCACATTCAGTCTCTGGGAATCCAAAATATATTTATTTTTGGTCGAAAAATGTTATTTTTACATTTTTAACTTCACAACGTGACTCTACGTGGGTAAAAGGAGACAACGCAAATACGGTCTTGAAATTCGATACTTGGTATTTAATAATATTACATATATTACCTTGGATGTGGCCGACGTGGCGTACTGGTACAAAGCCTGACTGCAAACCTATTGGTTATGGGCTTAATCCCCACTTGGAGGAATTATTATAGTTAAATTATTTTCATTTCTTAGTTGTGGTACAAGATAGAGCGCGGCATTTAGTTCCGCCACTCAACACGTGATGTCTCGATTTCAGTCGGAAAAGTGAAAAAAGAGTGAGTAAGAATTTAAAGCTTTATGCCTTGTATTTAATATTTTATTTTTATAGTGTCTACTTCATGTAGTAGCTATATGACTACGGCACTAACTAAGGAAAGGCTGTTTAACCACAGGCAGCTCTTTATTTTCAGAATACTCTTCAAGTTCGTTAAGCCATTTTTCGCTCTCTTCAATAATTTGTAGCCAATTTGCTTTATTTCGTTTGTTCAGTAATATTGGAAATTCTACCTCAGAGCACGGAAGACTATCGGGTAGCGTGAAAGTAGTCAAGGTGTCGCTTATATCATGCACGACCGTTTTGATTTCTTTCGACTTTCCTTTACGGTCCGTACCTTTACCAGCCATCCTTAATTTTAACTAAATCTTTATTTTTTACTATAAGATGGCCATATCCTTTACCATTGTATTTGACACATCATTAGCCTGTTTTTCAGTTATTCTTGAAGGATTTCAAGTGTGAGATTTTAAATGTCAAGAACTCAAGGAAGTTTTTTTAAATATATAATAGCCAGTTACTCATAAGTTCTTATATATTTAAGTAAATAACGAGTTAAATTAAATTAACTGTTAGAAAGTATTCAAGTTACCCGATAATCTTTACATAATTTTGATGTACAGTTCAGGGTCCTCACTCTTGAAACTATTATTAGACATCTAATTATTAGGAATTTTAATTTGAAGTCTTTTGCACCTAGCTGTCAAACACCGCGTGGAATTTCTGTTAAAGAAACTAAATGAAATAAGTAAATCCGTTATGATAGTTTTTATTTTGATACTCTTGAAGCTCATTTGTCTCTCTGTGAATGTGACCTCGACGAAGGCACCGTTTCCCAAATCCTTTTTAGTTGCCCTAATCTCCTTCATCCTATCTATGATACCCTTTCATTTAAAGTTTACTGTTCTATTGATGTTAATTGTTTGTTAATGTTTGTGTTTAGTCTTCTATGTAAATTTTTGTGTAAATATATTAAAATAACAGGATTAAATTGTAGGAACTAACATATTTTGTAAAATATTATTTTCTTTACTAATCAATTTTTTATGTGTATTAATGCAGACTTTTTACTGGATATCTTTCTTTTTATACAATTTCGTCCTGTTTTATAATAATTATTATTTTTGTTACCGACAAGTCTCCTTAGTGCCTTCTCCTTACAACGTTACATTTGCGAAGTGACTTGTGGACACTCTTGCTCTTGAATCACCATAACCTAAGAATCGAACCGAAACTCATTTGACAGCTCCGTAAAATTGGAATTAGCGGTTTCTATATAATAGCGAAAGTGTCAGTTTTTTGAAATCATATATACGTTTTTGGTAAGAAGACTATAATAAGAAATGTCACGTAGGTCAGCAACGGCCAAAAGAAAGCGTTTGTTGGCGCGATATATAGATGAGGCGTTTGAAATGAGTGGCCGTGAATTTAAAGCAAATTATCTAATGTTTAAAGGTATGTAATCATATAATATAGACACGTACACGTTACACGTAGACATTCCAAAGCCTTAACATAGCAGCACACATTTAAAATTGAGAAATGGAAATCGCTCTCATATCGATAATAAAATAAAAAATCAAGTATATGAGTAATTAAAAATTTTATAAAAAATTGCATAAGCATTTATAAAATCTGTGTGCATTACCGACCCAAATACAATAAATTAAATAATTAAATTAAGATTCACATTTTTTAACATTTTTTGAGTTTTATCATAATATATATGATACTGTCACCACAAACCAAATTTTCCCTAATATTGGGAGAATTTACCAGTAATTTGTGAAATCCAGTCTTGATAATGAGCAACTTTGCTTGTAGACTCTGGAACGCCAGGTTGTCCACAGCCGATGCCCCAAGACACGACACCAACTAACTGCCATGTACCACTGCGCTCACAAACAAGGGCCGCCTCGTCGCTTGCCATGCATCTTTGCCTTCTTCTCCTCCAGCACAAATAAAACCAGGGTTCAATTCATAGTTGTAGCCTAATCTTGTTTGTCTTAATTGTTGTTGACATTGACCATGACCTAATATCGGTACGTCGACTTCCTTCAGAATGTTTTGGTATTTTCCGTTAGATCCAAATGCGTCTTTACCCCATCCAGTTGTCCAGCATCTCTGACCAGCGTAGTCAGTATATTTGTCTGGAAGACAGGCAGGACTGATGTGAGGATATTTAGTCCACTCTACAGGATGATCTAATTTTAAAATTGCCAGGTCGTTGTCCAGAGTTCCAGCGTAATATTGTGGATGCACATGTACTGAGATAACGTCTCTTTCGATATAAGGATAAAATTCAACATCATGGTTGACATCCCATATTCACCCAGGAGTCTTACTCTTAGCTCGAAGCCTTTGTACCTGTGAAAAAGAAAGAAAAGAAAGAAATATAATTAAAGCCTTATTATTAAAGATATATTGCCATAATAATATGTTTTTTGGTATTATAATGTATTTATTTTCAAAATTGTATATATTTTTTTACAATGACTACTTACGATTTTATGCAATGAGCTGCAGTCATAATGTGGAGGCCATCAATGAGTGTTCCGCCACAGACATAAACTGACTCTTTAGGATCTTTCTTCAATATAGCTGCCTGCCATGGATATTCACCAAATTCACTATCTCCGTCAATATATGAAGGCGTCTTGATTCTGCCATTAATACCTTGTGAGTGTCTAATTCCACACTGACCACGGTTAGATGCTTGCGGTTGAAGAGGTCGCCGGCAACATACTTGATTTTGTTGGCACTGAGGAATTTGTTGTTGGTGTCCGAAGTAACCTTGACGCTAAGAGAGAACGTACAAATTAATAATAAGACATATAAATAAATAAAAGTGTTAGTTGAGTTCAGTGTGAATTATTTATTTATTACCTCTTGAATTTCAGTTTTGGATATTTCTACGGAAATATCCCTTTTTTTTCTGTTTTCAGGAAATCGAATTGCTTGATTTTCCCGGTTTACCCCAGAATTAGAAGGAACGTTAAGGGAGCGTGAGTATGCGTATCGGGTGGCATAGGCGAGGCCCTTATCATTAAAACTATTATTGAGAGATCTTTCAAAACCATAATTATTATTATGATTGTTTTGAAAAGAATCATCATAATTATTGTCGTCTTCGTCATAATAGTCTTCGTTACCTACTGTTACTTCGTGTGCATTGTAGTGGTTACGTGTATACGGGTAGTGTGGTGAGTATATGGATGGTCTATGTATCCCGTATCCCTCATGAAAACCTACATGAGGATGACCCATAGGTGAATTACCAACGTCAGGATGTAGGATTGGACGGTAAGGGTATGGTCTATGAGGATAATTGTTATATAAATAAGGATTATAGTTATGGTAATGCTCGTGTTTGTTTAAAAGGTATTGTTTTTTTTCATGAAATAAGTGCCCTAACTTATTGACAACATGTTCGTTCGGTGTCACATGTAAATTAACAAATGGCTTAACAATTTTTTCACCATAGTCATTTTTGGTAACTTGTACAGCTAGTAATGGATTTACAGAAACAAAGCCTAAATTGAGACCACCCCCGTTCAGAGCAGGGCCGTATGGATTGTGCAAAGGATTGGAGTTGTAAGGATTTATAGGATAACCATTGGACGGCTGGGGCAACCCAAAAGATACACCAAACGTGGGCTGCACTTGTTTGTTGTTATTACCGCCATTGCCGCCGTATCCAGTCAACCCAAGGAGGCGCTGCAGTAATATATAATGTTTATAAAAATGTATCTATAAAATGATTTTTTTCATTTAGCGTTAGAATGAAGTCCAGTGCCCATTGTTTAGTTGTTCTTTTGGTAATATATCAGATATAATATTTTTTTATATCAGATTATATTAAAATAAAATGTTACCCCAGTCGTATTTTAGGTAAATTAATGTATGAATAGAAAACGTTTATATGCATGATTGAATTGTTGTGAAGTACGATTAAATGTGTTAGTTTCCGACTTGCATTAAAATTTTAACTTACCGGTTCAATTTCTTTAACAGTTTCTTTTTCCTTTACTTCATTGACATCCCTTTTGCTGATGTTTTTCGTATCTGTAGCATTTTCATTGTTATTAGATGTTTTATTTAAACCATCCAATTGTTCTTCAGTAAGAGCTGCAATTTCGCTGCCCTTATTACGAGGGTCTATTGGTAAATATAAATCGTCCCTACGCCCAATAATTTCTTGGCTTGGACACTGATCGTAGTTAACACATACACATTCAAATCCTTGAGCCTTAGCGTCATGGTAATTTTGTTGATATTTATTATTATTTTGTCCAAATGACGCTGGGCCTTGATTGTACAAATTGTTGCCAGATCCCACATGAAGTTCTTTTTTATAAAACTCTCCATTTTGAGAAGCATATGAGCCTAATGAATTTCCGTACCGTTGATCCTCAAATGCGTTATTTGAAAATTGGTTAGGTAGCCCTTGATTCAGTATATTGGTACTGCCTTTATTAAAAGTACTGTGACCATATTGAGATCCATATATAGTATCTGTTTCATAGACAGGTTTGGTACTGGGTGAAAATCCGCTAGTCATAGGTTTAAATCCACCTGAATTAATATTGTTAAATTCGCCTCCTGATGAAGTTATAATATCTGAAGATTCTTGTGTATGCAATTGAGATGCTAAGTGTCCTACAGATCCGACAGGAATGGCTACTGGTTTAATTATAACTTTTGGTTCTTTATCGGCCTCACTGTGTACGTAATGGTGATGAACATGTTGCTGTACAATAGAAGGTTCCGTTTTAGTGTTGCTATGTTGAGTAGGAGGTACTTTATTATAAGTCGGTTTCAAATGTTCATATGAATATGGTTCATTATTTGCATAACTTGGCTTTGTTACATAGTTAGCCTCAAATCCATTATAAGCACCGTTGCTTTGAGAAAACTGATAATTATTTCCAGCTGCACCATATTTGTCTGAAAACCCAGGTCTGGGATTTCCGTATCCTGGCCTTTTTGGAGGTAGTTTTTGCGGGCGGGGAGGATACAGCATAGGTTTAGGAGGTCCATAAGCTCTGGGTGGTCCACGCACTGCAATCGACGCTACTGGTTTACCAATAGGCTTAATGTCAACTGGTTGTGCATAGATTAATTCATCTGGTGAAAGATAAGTTCTTTTTTCTTGTGAATCTTCATCATCACACTGAAAAGAATACATGTAATATGTATAATCTATTTAGACATGTAAAAAAGCACAATTAAATAAATTATGTATTAGGTTTTAGAAGCTAAATATTTGTATATTTATTACGTGCATATTATTACCTCGATAAGCCCCAACGTACAAAGACGTCCTTTAATCAAATTTCTTGCTTCTAAGTCGTCACCGGAATCCAGCGCTTCTTTAATAGTAGGGTCGCTATAGACGTCATCAAATCCGCCTAAGCTTCTACCTTGCTTACTGCTAACTAATTCGTCCACAATTTCATCGAGAACAGTTCCATTAACATTAAAATTCTTTACTTGTGCTTCACTCATTTCTTCTCCTTGTAACAATTCAGTTGCTTTTCCGTCAGCATTTTCTGTTTTTTTATCATCTCCACCCCAAGACCAGTCAGCTGATATGCTTGCTATAGTCAATAATAGCAAAATACAACTATTTGTAAAGATTCGCATGATCTGCAAAAGTTAAAAATAAAAAATTAGTTTAATTCATTGGAACATATAAAGAAGTGATGTCAAAATATGAGTAGGTAGGCGGGAAACACTTTTACTTTCGCGAACAATTGTTATATAAGCTTCAGTAATGTCGGTGCTTCGTTGCGACTGTTCAAGCAAGAGTGCCTCTGCGAAAGTGCTCTCACGAGTTTAGGTAGCGTACAATTTATTATCTATATGGACCTTCTTAATATTTTTATTTACTTAGCATGACATTTGGTATTATTTCTAATGAAAGTTTTTCTTTATTATTCATCCCAGACTCTACATCTCAGTGAAATAAGAACCATATATCTAATGATGCTTTATTCGTTATATAATTGAGTCACACTCTTTGTTTTTATTATGAAAGCGATAATGGTGTCAGTGTCACCAAAAACCGGCACAGCAGACTATCGACAAGCTCAGCACGTTTCAATTGGTGCGTCATAATTTCTCGTAACAGCTGTGATGTAACGTCTTTAATGTTATTCTCATTTCTTTATGCAATAAGTTATAGCATTCAACTTCTTTAAAGACCTAATTTTAAAATCATATAGGTAGCTTTTAGGATGTTAAAAATATGCTGAACATATTTTTTAATTTCCATTTAGGTAAATAAAATAGTATGAACAAGTGGCTCTAGTTTTAATTTCTTTAGAAATATTACAATGCTAGGTCGCAGAACTTATTGTCGTTCTTTCCCTAAAAGGAAAGTATTTAATAATTATAAACATTTCCTTTCAAATTTAGACCCCCCAATGGTCGTGTTAAATTAGGCTCATCTCAACGGCGAACCGCTGTTGTTTTTTTATTGATACAAACTCCGTTTAATAAACACAATGCGATATTTTCAGTATTTATTTAAGCTACATAAGTTTATTAACATATAATGCGACGTTTCCTAGTCTTCTTAGGCTTGCTTCTTACGTTATTAGAAAGTGAAAGCGAAATTCTACATCTCGATTGAATATATACGGAAAATTCATAAAGAGAATCAAAAAGCTAAATTTATAAATATGAATGACAAAAATTGTTTTAAACAATAAGCAATAATATATAAGTATAGGAGTTTTGATAAAATATTTTGAAGTGAAAATGAAATTAAAATTCAAACACCTAAACAATAATTGAAAGCTATGGTTCACACACGTTTTTATTCCACTAACCACTTAGCGTCCTCTTTAAAGCGGGTAATATTTTTTATCGCTATCTTATTATGTTATTGTTTTCTAAATATGTTTAATCACAACAAACTTACTTTTTTTTACACTTTCTTGAATATCACAAAAAATATTTAAATTGTTTTCACCACTTCACTGGCGCTCTGTTTGCGTCGGAATGACTGCCACATCCACCACCGCAACGCTTTATACTTCGACCAAAGTAAAAATGTACGCACTCGGATTTGGTAAGATGATCGACTCAGACTTCTACCAATGCTCGATTTGGAGGACGCTGTCGCTTGTTTATCGCCATATTTCTGTAGACAACATCGTTACTTTGTATCTTATTGCGCTATCGTGGTAGAGGTAATGACGTCTGCATTGTCATTGATCAACCCTATCCTCATTCATGCTTAGGTTCCAAGTATATTAGGCAATGAAGACCAAATTGAGGTCATCTTTGCGGATCTCATTTTCTTTATTGTATTTAAACTTTTGGTTGAACCAGTGTTCAGGAAAAAACGCTTATAATACATGTCATTTTATATGAGACATAGAGATCATATGAGAGTTAGTAGTCTTTCTTTTTTTTCAGTTTCACGCTTTTTTCACGCATAGCAGGGTAGTCAGAGATAACCTACTGTCCGTACACTCCGTTCTCTACTTTCCAACCGTAATCGAGACTTTACATATAAAGTGGCACTCAACGCCGCGATTTTTTTTAGGAATTAAAGCGGACAAATTAAAATAATTCTAATATAATCATTACCCAAAGAGGAAATTGAACCCATCACCAATCGCGCTTACTGTCCATTGCGGCCTCAAAGTAGTCTTTCATAATTTTATATAAATGAAAACTATATTATTTAACATTTTTGTATGTCTTTCATAATTTTATATAAATGAAAACTATATTATTTAACATTTTTGTATTTATTCTAATGATATGTTAATTTTAAGCACATTTTCAAAATTATGTATATAAACTTTAAATACAAAGATCATTTCTTGATACAAAATGATATAACGTATAAGTATAGCATATAAAGTCGAATGTATATTTAGATAATATTTTAATAATATCGATTAAACATATTTATATAATAGGATTAAAATCGAATACAATGCGCCTATTGTGACATAATGAGTACGTCTGTGATTCCTAGCACGATATAATGTAGGCTGTATCCCATCTTAAAAGGACATAACGGCTGCGACTCACTTTCTCTGTCGTTTTGTACCTTTTAAAATGAATAATCAACTCGATTATCATTTTAATAAATAATTTGTTTAATTCATTTACAATTTTTCATTTTTAGGTCTCAAATAAGTAAATTCCATTTGTACTTTATATTATCCAAAGAATTTTGTTTAAAAGAAATAATATTAATCACATTATTTTTAATCGAACAGCGATTTATTATTTTACTAAGATCTAGTCTATCATCATTACAAAAAATGTTTATATGATTTGAAGTCTATACTTATAATAAAAATGTAACTGATTGCTGAGTATACATGGAAGATACATGTAAAAAAATATTATTGGGGCATTTATCAAATAGAACCCAATACAATGTTCTTTTATCTTTTCTGTTTGTCTGTGCGTTTGCGCACGCTAATATCAGAAACGGGTTAACAGATTTTTTTAATTTTATTTAGTGTTTATTTCATATCAATCGGTTCATAAAT
>JAOYRR010000207.1:0-55702 GCA_038994665.1 Podotricha telesiphe | reverse complement strand
CATATTAAGTTTATATCATTATTTTATTATCTTTTTCTTTTTTTATGTGTAGTTTTGTGTGTGTTGAAAGAAAAAAATAAAGTTATTATATATGTGTTATATGCTCTAATAAAAGGGGCTGAAGAGGAAAGAGTTCAGGATGATTGGATCGAATCTACATTGACACATAAAGAATTGCCCTTGTGAATTTCACTGGTCTACGTAATATATGAACTATTGACATATTTTACCGAGTTTCTCACCAGGATTTATTTTGGACATTGAAACGTTTGCACAAGACGTGCTTTCCAGTGCAACGCAAACCGGACCTGCGCGGGCGCAACTACTGACGTTAACTGCTTGCGCAAGAGTTCGCTGAACCACTTCTATGACTTGCCGTATTGTTCATACTCGAGTTACTGATGGAAGAGTCTTGCGATATATCGTTTATTTATGTATATGTTGTATGAACAAGATCGGTAATATTAAAAGTATTATTTTATATTAACAATACATTTGCATACACAACTATTTTATGCATTTTCAATTCGAAATTGCTAAATAGTTATTAGGATCTTCATAGTATTTTTTTTAGATAAATTATTTTTTTATGATTATACTTTATTTACTAATATAGTGGCAAATAAATAAAAATAAATTGATATTTTACGTTGGATGTCTAACACGACAATAGTAGTGTGTAGTTACCATAATACTATAGTATAAAACATTCTCTAGTGACACGCTTTCTGCTTCACATAAAAACAAACCGTAACATTAAAAAACAATACAGTCTTAAGGAAATCTAAGTACCAAATATCGTGAACAGTAGGTATGAAATTTAAAGTGCCAATAGATTATGCCAGGTATTCTTCCTAATTACACAAATTAATTTTGTGATTTGTAAGGACAAATGGTACCGTTATTCATTGTACGTAAGTAGATTGCGTTAGTTTTCTTTGTTTACTTCAAATACTGCATATAAAATTTACCAAACTTCAGTATGTTAATACGTGTATTAAAAATTGTGAATTCCTCTTTAAGAAAATTATGTGAGCGAAGGATAATAAAATTTACCACGCTTAAACTTTATATGGGCTAAATGTAGAAAGCCAGTATTCAGATAAAAAAAAAATATGGATACGCTTTAAAGATGAAGCTATATGTATATTCCAGGAGAAAGTCTTTGTTACCATTTATTAGTAACGTACCAATAAAATGACATATTACAGGGATATAATGTTTATTTACTTAATATGCAGATAACTACATATTAAGTATGCATAAAAATATGCATATATATGCATATAAATGCATACTAGGTAAATAAACATGAATGATTTGAACGTTTTGTAAACATAGACAATTGATATGATATAGTTGTAAATATCTAATTCAAAATTGTTTAAAATATTAATAACAATATATATTACAAGTGGGTTCCAATATTCAATTATAAATATTAGTCTTTCCAAGCTTAATTTAAAATATCAAATGAATTCACATAGTAACATTATTAAACTATCAAAATTTCAATGGTCAGAATTTATGAAAACATATATTCTTTTCTATAAATAATGTTATACGTATAACTTTATAGACCTCGCGCTACGTCAAAGTTGAGATCATCGGCTTCGATTATGTAACTGACTTGCAACCGCGAGCAGCCGTTAGATACATTACAGTGTTATTTACTTTTTTTTCTCTCCACGTGAAATAGATCAATGACGCATAGGGTTAATAAACTATACTTCTTGAGCTTGTTTTGATGTTTTTGAATACATGAAGCTTTTTATAGTATATTTGATAAATATTTTAAATTCATACCCCCTTTTATAGTTGTTGTTGGGATAATACGAAAAATAAAAGTTATATTGGCAAGTTATATAATACTTTTTACCTTCAAATATTTGGAGTAAAAATGAGAAGCTGATGATAATTACTTTATTTTCCTATTTCAAGCGGGAACAAGCTGTACTAACTGCAGGGTGACAAGTTAGAACTTGGTGTCCGTACTTATTAATATAATATTAATGCATTACTTAATTTTGTGGAAATATAAAATGCTAAGACACAAAACCAAAGTTAAGTACAAGTACATGCTTCATTTTTTGAGCGTCGAATAATTTCATTAAACAAATTTACGAAAAGAATCGACAAGAAAGAGCAAAAAACTCAGCGAGCTCTATTTTCTATATAAAAAATAATCTCTTCTATAAAAATAAATACTTAAAATATTCAAAAAAAATTTTATTATTTATATTCAGTATATCATTAATGATTTCAACGTTTTGTACAAATTACTAGTTAAGTAATGTTGCAAGTTGAACGCGGGTTTTCCGAACGCCTATTGCAACTCGCAGTGGAGGCCATACAAGTCTACGTGGAACAAAAAGTAGTGGAGTCAGCGTTCGTAAGATGGTTATAAAAGATTTATATAGTGTTATTTTATTCTTACTTAATTGTTCACAATAATTGTTAACAACTTAAATTGCCTTGGTGCCGTAGATTTCTTATGATTCTACAATCAAGTAAATAAAATAGTTTATTTTCTACAAATAAACTATTTTATTTACTTTTGTTACTGTAAAGTTTTCTTCTATTCCATGACACAACCGTTTTTCTGAAACGAGGATAACTGATTGAATTTGTGGTATATTTATTTATTGCTATTGTACCTATAATTGGACTTTCAAGTTTATGGATATGCGGCTAATGCATGATAACTATCCACAACGGTGATTCATTCGCATTTTCTTTAATTTTAGATTTTTTTGACAAAATACATACATAGCTTTAAAACAATATAAATCTAAAATCTAGAAATTAAAATTTTGTTATTGTGTTTTTAAAATAAACTAAAAGTAACATACTTTTAATTAGTTTGTCCTTTACTATTAACGACGGCCATTTTGGTAAAGGCGTAACAAGTACAAACTTTTAAGCAAATTAAAGCAAATTTTTATTACACATATTATTTGATAAATAGAAAAATAATACAGGTGAAGCTAAAACAAGTTTGTTAAAGAAATATGCATCTTAAATTGCAATAACTTTCTTGAGGTAGAGTTGTTACCAAGACCTTCGTGATGACTAACACTGTCCTTCATTTACCATACATTATACAGAATTATCTTTTTTTTGAATTGAATTTCAGTATTAATAATAATCTTCGCAGTACAGAACGTACGTTACTTACATATGTTGTCTGATGAATCGACAACACAATATTTATTTTGTTTAGTACACGCATATAAGTGACATACATATGGTATATGCATCACAAGTATTTCTTCATAAGTTACATTGTCAATTACTAAGAAAAGTAGTACATTTTAAAAAAATATATTATTTTAAAATATAAAATATTACGATGTCTCTATAGCAGTGATGTGCCAATTTATTCGATGACCTACTTTTGTCCGATCGAATGCTTCGCCACGTAACTCTGGGCTTCCCTGTTCCTGTCAAGGTCTGTTTGGTATAGTCTGGACAGGGACGCTTGTTAGGTTTTTACGTCTATAAAAATATAATTTAACTTAATTAACAACTTTAATGATGATGGATATATTTGTCATCTGAATGTTTTTCTCGCATATCATGGAACCTACTGTCAAGACACTTCGTTCTCGACTATTCGCTCTAATCTGGATATTGTTTTTAATGGCGGAATTCAACACCGTGGTTTGTCTTGTCAGCTCCTCGAGCGGAGTCTTAAGGTTGCCTGGAACCTGGTCGCTACTTTAGCGATAAAGTCGCCTATTGTGCACGATACGATTATTCTTGTATTTTGTATACTATTTTGGTTATTTTTTCATTGCACATGTTTTTATTTATTTTACTTATTATCTTTTTTTATTTCTTTTTGTGGATGTACAATAATTTTTTTTATTATTATACTCATTTTCTCAAGTAGGAATCTAACATAACCATCACGTATACAGTCGGACGCTGTAACACTGCGCCACCACGGCCTCTTTTTTGTGGTAATTGATCGAATGGACACTGACACATTCCATGTTTTCTTAAGATTTATAAATTTTATCAAAATCGATTATAGTAACATATATATACAATAAAAGTTTCGAATCTGACATGAACAAATATTTATATTAAATATAGTATAAGCTCTATAGCTTATGTCTTAGTCTTACTTCTGTTAACTTTAGTTACCATTTTTTGCTGGACCAATGAGTAATTGTAACAGCTTATAATATACGGGTATCTTGGCTTACTATTTATTTTAAAATCAATTTGGTGATACTAAAAATATTTTTGTTAAAATTCTTGTCATTGTTTATAATGGGGAAGGTTCCGATGCTTTAGGGTTTTTGTTGTAAAATCAAGCGGCGTTAAAAGGAACTTATATTGTGTTACCGTTTTCTTGAGCCGGTTGTTCCGTGTGTAGCATTTATTTACGAGACCCAACCTAAAGTTAACGGACTCTTTCCTTGTATCATTGTATCATTAGATACAGATCTTTTTTTTTTCTTTTGTGTTTTATTATTCTTAAGGTTTATTATCTATCATCATAACTATACTTAAATATGCTAAAAACCTGTTTATAATAATTTACAAAGTATTTAAAAATTATAAACGAACATCTGTTGGAAAATGTTGTCACTAAAACGTCGAATTGGTGGCTCAAAGGTATATTCATTGTATATTTATAGCGACCGTACTTGTAGCACCGCTAAATTTAAACTACATTTGGTTTAGTTCACTCTCTCTCTTCTATAGATGGCGTAACTGAAATATTTATTAATAAGGAATAAATGAGTTTCTTTTATTTTAAAATAAGCTTATTCTTTTTTGATTATACAAAAAATATTTTTTTAGTAGTATATTTCTGCGTCTCAAAATATATACTCTAGCCGTAGTTCGTTAACTTTAAATCAAAAGTATTAAATATAATAGAATAATTTGGATGTGTTTTATTTAATAAATTATTTACGAATAGATTTATATTTTTGCTCTCATAGCGAAGTAGTCAGAGAGAACCTAGTGTCAAGACAATCCGTTTCCACTTTTCCCCCGAAATCGAAACTTTGCGTATTGAGGCTTGAGCGTCTCAACGCCGCGTTTTGTCTTAGGTACCAGAGTGGAGAAATATTTTAAATATAATCATTCCCCCGAATGGGAATCAAACCCACATCCAACCACGTTCAAAGTCAGACGCTAGTCAGACGCTCTCATTGCGTCATCATCATTTCTAGATATCAATATATCATAGATGACTTTAATAAAAAAAAAGGTTTACACAACCCTTATTCACATTTTGCAAATTAGTAACCTGCCTTAGTAAGATTTAGTGTAAGGCCGAGGATGGCGGACACTAGAATACTTAATTTTCAACAAAATGCTATTTAGTTTTGTAAGTCTATTGTCAGCACAATGCTATATTTATACTTAGTTTTATTTCTTCTAATCTAATATTATTCTCAATATTGTTAATATCTAATATTCTCTTATATTCTAATATTATTCTATAATTTGATATAAAGTCTGTTGCCACTCGGCTATTGCGAGTCTGTCATGTTAATTTTAACTAGGAACCACAATGGCGCAGCGTCATCTATTTATAAAAATAAGATGGATTAAAAAATGGATGGATTAAAAAATGGATTAAATACAATAAGCTAATAATAGAAAATTTAATTGAAAATGATTATTTAACAGTTACATTTACATTATATGGGCATTTAAAATGGTTTTCAAATTGATTTACTAATATCGACTTTCTAAAGGACTCTGTAACATTAGTAGAAAAGTTAACTAGTACGTATGTAAATCATGATAGCTTTTAAAGCTTCTTATATAAATTGTGAAAGAATTCTTACTTATAAACATCTTTATGTCTTATTCAAATAAAAAATACACTACTGGATATGGTGTATACCGGTGGTAGTTTCCTGTAGAACTGACAATACTGACATTATATTAACTAACGACTCGAAAAAGTATGTTATGTTTGATTACAGAATATTTTGATTTTATTAATAGTAACTATCGATTATGGTGTCAGAATACTTGTATTCTATACCCCTTGGGGTTTCAAGGGCTTGGGCAAGACATGTCAAGCGATGCATCTCGATATACTTATTAGGTTGTATTTTAAATAGTTCTTTGCAATTATATGAGAATCTTCGAACAATAATTATTTAATTGAGGAAACGTTATTGGTAATAGTTGTTTTCATACATAAAACCCTTCCTAGGGTCTTCTTATCATACTTGTTAGACAGCTTGTACATATTTACAATTTTAAGCGAAAAACAAAATTGAGACCGGTAATGTAACACAATTTGAATAGATAATTTAGGCAATTAAAAAGATATATATTAATTGGACAACATATTGTATTTTATATTTTACGGAAATATTTATACGTAATTTATAATTATATTAATCAACGTCATCAATGGATTTAGAATCCTATTCGATTAAAATGTCATCCGCCATTTTATTACATTGTATGTTAACGGACATTATGAAACGACATATTTTGTATAATGAAAGACGCCATGCATGTGTTTGTCCGATTAAAATGGTCGCGGGTTTGATATCCATCAAGGAGTTTTTCATATAAAAAAAAAACAATTTAGATTTGTTACATAAAGCGCGTCTTCAGTTCGTTGTGTTCAGCTAACGGCACGCAATATTTCTAAATTGGGTAAAAGATGAGAAATAAATATTAGTGAGTATAAAGAAATGATTGAATGGTTAAAAATATATTTATTAAAGTAGCTAGTGTTAGTGCTAAAAATTCATCTTTTTTATTGTATAAGAAAGGTTTATAGCTTTGTCATTTTAAAAGCATTGGATAAAACTTGGAACTACATCTTTGCTTAGCTCCATTAAACAATGAAAAGACAAGGTTACATGACATGTCATTATACAGTGATCCAATCAATATTTGATTGAAATGCTTTAGTAATAAATTTATTGACGGACAAACAGTTCCATTTTAAATATATGTAAAGCATGAAGCACGTACCAGCGACCTTTAGAGTTATAGATTTTGGCAATATACAAGGACATCATATTTAAGTTCCTATACGCCCAATACGATGGTTGATCATAATAAATTTATGCAAAGATTACGGATACTTGTATAAATAGTGACACGAGTATGAATTAGGCATCAGTTGACCGATACGGCTTGAAGTGATCTACATTTGAGAATCCCAGCACAGACCTCGTTCATAATGCGTTCTTTGGTGGTGCTGTGCGTTGTAGTAGCTGTTTCCGCCGCTGCTCCAACATCGTCTGAAGACCATGTAGCAGAGAAAAGATCCATTGGCCACGCCTACGCCATTCCTGGTGCCCGCGCCGGTCTTATTGAATCATACGTCGAGCCACGATACGACTACGTTGTGCCTTCGACGTACGTACTCCCATCAGCCCACGTACAATATTCTCCTTCTTTGGTGATCGCACAACCTGAAGTGGTTGCCGCCAGGGCTGTTCTCCAACCAGTAAGCGCTGTCCAGAGCATAATTCCAGCAGCAGTGTCTCATCAATCTCGTGTAGATGTACATTCTTCCCCGGCTGTAGTAGCTGAGGCGGTGTACGCACCCGCCAGCGCTGTAGTAGCATCTGTTCCTGCTGTATACTCTGGAGCTTCAGCAGTTTCTCATCAATCAAGAGTTGACATTAAAAGCTCCCCAGCTATTATCAGTGAGCAAGTAATTCAACCTGCCTACATTGCTTCTTCACCTGCTATAATCGAAGCGGCACCAGCTGTCATTGATGCACGCTCTGCATACGTCGCCCCAGTGTCAGCCGTTTACTCTCCGGGTTCTGCTGTATCACATCAATCAAGAGTCGATGTAAACTCTTCCCCATCATTAGTAGCGCAAAAACTTGTATACGCTCCATCTGTTTACTCTGTTAACTGGTAAAAACGTTAAAATTATGAAAATAAAATTACTTAAATGATATAATAAAATAAAGAATGTTAAATGTATCATTTGTTTTCAACTGTTTTTTTACCAATTTTATATATTTTAGTTTTTCTTTTTTTTATAAACCATTTCTCCGCTCTAGTGAACAAGACAAAGCGCGTAGTTGAGCGCGCGTCGCTACTCTTAACACACAATGTCTCGAATCCGGGTGGAAAGTGGAGAATAGAGTGTCTTGACACTAGGTTCTCTCACTACCCTGCTATGTGGGAAAAAAACGTAATGCTAATTTTTTTTATAAAAGTTGCATATGATATTGCGATGCAACGGCATCGTATTTTTGTCATCATCTTTCTTATGTTGCGGTTTTCTTACCAGAAAGCATCTCTTAATATTTAATTAAAAATACATCATATTATACCCGCATGATGACAGGAACTACCTATATTCATAAAACACTCCTGTCATGTATAATATTTCAATATAGCAATTAATGCTTGTTTTGCAATGAATGTTGCTAAAAACAACGGTGCTTTTGGTATAACCTGATTGGATAAAAATGGGATTTGTTATATTTAGCAAAATTTCTAGCTTAAGACGACTCACGTAGTGCCGTGAAGGCTGTGTATATATGTACAATGTATGTATTTACCCTGTATCAGTTACAAATACAGGGAACTATTTATTTCTGACAGGCGCGGCCATATTATATATAAGAGAAACGTCAAGAGTATTCTCGAAAAAAACATTAATAATAATAAGTTTAAAAAATAATATTTTTACTCATAAGTCGAGTTATAACTAAATAGTGTAATTAAAAAAACATTGCTTTATTAATATAAACATATTATAATATGTTTTATATAATAAAAGTTTAAATTATATGATTTATTTGATGCAAGGTCGATAATATATTATTATAAAAAATGTAATTGGTATACGGAATTTTTTATTGACATTTTCCTTTCTCTGTAATAAAATTATAAAAAAACAACATTTCCTTACAGCTGAGCGAAACGAAACTTTAATTGGTCTTTGTCGAACTGTGTGACGGTGATATTCCACACAGACTATTAAGCTTAGTAGCAGCAAAGTTGAGATATATGTGCATTACAAACTACTGGGAAACGTACTATTAACAATATCTTTAGGTCTTCTTTAAATAAAACTATTTTAAAACCCGTTAAAAATAGTTTCCTTTCAAAATGTGTGGTACTTGTGAAAATCTATGATTATGTTATCTTTAGGTCTTTTAACATGTTTTAGTAAAAACCGACGGGTCCTATTCTAATTATGTAAAGTTAGTAAGGCTATCAAGATGCTTTGTGACAATGCAGACAGACTTCGTGGCAATTCTCCTTTACAATTATACCGAATTTGTAACATTAGAGAATTATTATTATGTTGCTCTTAAATTGTTATTTAAAAATACTGCATCAGTAGATTGATATGATTTGACTGATATGAAACACTAGCAGCTCGCTTGCAGCTTTCCCCGCAGGAACTACGAACACTACTAGGAACACTACTATAGGTAGTATGTATTTTAAATCACAAACTACTCAAATATATAATTTTATTGAATTATATAAATATACAGGGCAAGGGGTTATAAAAAGGAATTTTTTGATTGTGTAATTTTAAATTTGTTGATAACTTCTAAAATCCGCAGTTGAATGAAAAAAGAAACGTTGATTGGTCATGGTAACTTATTTACTTAGTTGGATATAATGTATTTATATTTTATATTTGATAACTTATTTACTTTGGAATTTGATTTTACAAATAAAGTGATATTCTTAAATTATTTGAGATAAAAATGATTTCTGTGAGTTAACCTTAGGAGATTTATATCCTAAGTGTATGAATAACACCATTAAAAAGGTTAAAATATGTTAGCACGTAAATTGGAACTTAAAAGTGGAAACTACCACCACAACTTTTATATAAAATAAAGCTAGTATACATTTATTTTATATGAAAGCCACGCTAGCTTTATTTTATATATCATATTTAATCACCATTTTGTACAAAAAATGTTTAGTTTAAGTGTAGTACGAAATGTTGCACCGAAATTAAACTTTAAGAACTATTAATTTTAGATTGTCGAAAGTAACGTTTTTCTGTGTACTACGTTTTATAAATATTTCTTTTACTTAATATTAGTATATGCATATTTTAAATTTTGTTGCAAAATGTACAAACTCTTGTACTTATTCTCTTACTTGTACTTACTCTTGTACGTATATGTGCTTTAATATCTTCAATTTTAATCTATACTTCTGCGGGCCATAGTAGTGTTTAAAGAATATATTATTGATACATTTTTGTATCTGTATGGGTCTGTTTATATTATTAGTAGAAAATAAATAAAACTTTATTTATATTTTCTTTAATTATAAATATGTTTTTTGGATCATTTTAAATATTAAAGTTTGTCAGACAAGCTTTTCACCAGCCATGGGCTAAATGGCTAGCACCATGCGCTAAGGGAGCGTGAAGGAAGGAAGAGGAGTGCACAATGGGACCAGCATGGAGAAGGGGAGAGGCAGCGTATACGCTGTGGGCGACGGGAGCGATGGCGGCAATGGCGACAGCGGGGCTGCTGCGTACGTCAACACGGGACTGGTGGGAAACAGCGGCGGGCGCGATTGCATGAGCGAACACGGGAGCTGCCACGGCGTGAGAAACGACGGGGGCGACAGCGTGAGACACTACAGCGGGGTTAGACACTACATCCACACGGGATTGGTGAGAGATGGCGGCAGGGGCGATGGCGAGAGGTGCGCTGTAAGCCCAGTGGCCAAGGGAGCGTTTCTTGATTAGGTGTCCGAGTCCAGCGAAGCCGTGTCCGGCGTGTCCGTAGGCAGAGTAGCTCAGCAGCGGAGAGGCAAGACCGTGAGCGCTGATTAGGGGAGCAGCAGCTACGAAGGGGGCGGCGACAGCGACAGCGGGGCTGCTGCGTACGTCAACGCGGGACTGGTGGGAAACAGCGGCGGGCGCGATTGCATGAGCGAACACGGGAGCTGCCACGGCGTGAGAAACGACGGGGGCGACAGCGTGAGACACTATAGCGGGGCTAGACGCTACATCCACACGGGATTGGTGAGAGACGGCGGCAGGGGCGATGGCGAGAGGTGCGCTGTAAGCCCAGTGGCCGAGGGAGCGTTTCTTGAGGAGGTGTCCGTATCCAGCAAGGCCGTGTCCGGCGAGTCCGTGGGCAGAGTAGCTCAACAGAGGAGCGGCGAGGTCGTGAGCGCTGATCACAGGAGCAGCAGCCAAGACGGGGGCGGCATGAGCGTAGATGGCAGGGCTGGAGTGTACGTCTACACGAGACTGGTGAGACACGGCGACGGGAGCGGCGACCACAGCTGCGTGAGCGATGGGGGCAGCTACTACGGCGGAGTGCACGAGGGGAGCGATGGCAGCGTGGCCATGATGTTCCAGAGCCTTAGCTTGCAGGTGGATGGCGCGGGCGTTGATGACTTCAGCGGTGTCCAAAGGACGCCCATGGGGGTCCAGCACGAGAGCTGGATGGTGCGCGGGCTGCGCCAAGGGAATGATGGAGCCGCAAGCCACAGCGGCGACAGCGAAGAACACCACCAGCGATTGCATTGCGAACGTGGTCTGTGTTTGTCTGACGAACTAGATCACTTCAAAACCGTACACGGTCGACTGATAAATTCGACTCGCATTCAACCATATTTATACTGAACGGAAATAAATCAAAAGTAAGGCGAATTAAGTGCGTCACTGTTTGGTAGAGCTAGAACAATGTCAAATGTTCATAAAATGCGTGACCTCGGAACTTGTACATTTTGGTGGATTAAAAAATAATAAACGTAAGCTAAATATTTCAGCCATAAAAATACTATTGCTATTTGATTGGTTTTTTTTATTTTAAATTTTAAATTATTTTACGTTTTTATTGCTTTAATTTTCATACTTACGAAGTGAAGTTATGAACACGAGATATAGGAAAAAAAAACAATGTGAAAGTGTTGTTCAGATTTGTATTTATTTATATTTTACCATACCAAATACACATTGTTTGTTGAAAAAAAAAATTACATAAAAACAAATATTTTAAATTCTTTTTGTGTTCATTTTCAACCTGTAATCACGAAAAAATTAATATCTCAGATGCTTTCAAGATTGGTCACAATAGCTTAATAAGTTAAATAACAAATCTTGTGACAGAGATTGTTAGAGAGAATTAGACCAGATTAATTAAAAAGTTCAGAATAAATCATATTACTTTGAAACTATAAGAATGCTAAAAATTAAAAACATAATTCCACATATTTTTAATTTATGTAATATTTTATACTTTTTCATAATGAGACAGTGCACATCCGCGTTTTCAGACGCTTTTTTGTACATTTTGTAAATCCTCTGCTTCTAAAATAGAAATAAGTTTTACACTTTCAATACATTTTAACATGGAGTAGTAAGAATGGGTATCAGAAATTAGCATCGCAATATGACTAGCTGTACCGGGAAAACTGACTACCATCTTATGCGGGAAAAAGCTTGATGCTATATTTTACGTATAAACATTACTGAACTCAAAAAACAGACTCTCGAGATTCTCGAGTATATTCTCAGCATATGTATATAAGATATCTTAGATACAAAATATTTCTTTTTAATATATTCATAGTTTTTTAATCTGAAACATAACACTCTTAAAAGTGTTTGTTTGTCCTGGCAAAAGCATTAAGTAGAGGCAAAATTGAATCCGACTGCGTGGCAAATTTTTTATCAAATTGTACCATAAGAAATGGGTTAAAATATCTTTGCAAGATAATGTTTATATAATATGGTAGGTAGATACAGGTCCTGCTAATAAAAAGATATTATTAAAGAAATAGTTTTCATAGAGTATAAATAAAGAAATAGTTTTCATTGAATATTGCAAAATATTGTCACCCAAATTTTAGCTTGAGCGTTTTAAAATTAATATTAAAATATACGCCAAATGGTTACCGCAATTATCACACGTACCAAATAATGCTCATTTAATTATAAAATTCTCATGTACTTTACACATAAACTTTGAACACTGTTTTTTATACACGTGACAATGCTCATTATTATTCTGATATAATAAACTACTATATATGATAAAATTATAATTAAAAAAAATGTTGTTTTAGTCTATTATCACATTAATTTAATTTGTAAAAAGAGTACAGAGTTTTCTTTGTCTACTTTAAATATTGTGAATACTTCTGTACGTTCCCATAATGTGTGCTTAATTCGCCGCCCAACAAAATGTAGAGTGGACATTTTGTTTTGCCTAAGTTACATTTTTCCATTAAAAATAGGATTAAAATGCAAAAATTATATTTTAATTTCTTTGTTCTAAGTCGCTTTCCTTAGTCCATAACCTGAAAGGTGAAAAATATATCATATACTGCGGATGATGTTAGAAATTGGCAAGACTCACTTCAATTCTGATGTATTGTTGATATACTAGCGCTACCGCTACTGCTCACGACTTCGTCTGCGTAAACTACACGACTAGACTATTTCGTTTTCTCGCATGACCGCCTTCTCACTTCAATCGCAAACTTTGCTTAAATCTGTAATTTAAATTGTTGTAACTTGTTTATTTGTGAACCGATTGAAATAAAATAAACACAAAATTCTAAGGAAAGTTTAGAAAAATATAATCGTCATCCATCAACTCTTATAAATTGGCTAAGCCCTTTCTAAGAGTATCATGCAAAAGCACACAAACAAACAGAAAAGAAAATTAAAATTCATTATTTTGGGTTCTATTACATTGATAAATGCCTCTAATAATATTTTTTTGTACAGACAGCGATCAGTTACAATTTAATGATATATAAGGATATAATATATGTATAGATATTGTATATGCATAAGTAAGTACTTTAAGCAAACTGAAAATCAATAGTTCCTATTTTATCATTTTTATATAATTTATTTTCTTTAAATAAAAAATTTTGAACTACTAAGCAGTTTTTATAAACAATAAAACAGAACTTTAAACACCAATTATATTTTACGTTTGGTACGGTGATATCTATTTTGCATAAACTTAAATACTAGATATAATGCTATCGGGTATACGAGACTGCAAATAGACCTCTTAAAATTATTATTCGATTACACTTTATTACCGATGTATGTATCGGTAATAAAAATATCGAATTTATATGTAAAAAATAAGCGTTTAAATTTTTATGCAAGTCTATTTGTAGGTTGACAGAAATTTGAGTATCATTTGTATAGTGGAAATATATTAAGCTGCGTAGTTTCGTAAAGAGAGTAAAGTTGAAAAAGACATCAAAAGGAATCAAATTTTTATACGTTTTCGAAATATGCCCTTTTCAATTTCCTAAGTTTAAAATTAGAGTAAAGTTATTCGTTATATAATGATTTCTTTAATTAAAAATATTTATTGTATTATTTTAAATATCGCAATAATTATTATCTAATAGTTCGTTAGACGGGCTCTTTACCAAACATGGACTAAATGGCTAACACCATGCTATTTTTTTTTTAAATGATTTAATGCTGTTGACCAGTTGGTCTTTACAGCGACACCGGGGGGTGAGGCAAGAAGGTACTCAATCCCTGCGAAATGCAAGGACTACATGGCTGCTTGAGAGAAGGTCAACGACCGCAAGGGCGCCCCCCGCGGGGCTCGGGCCTCGGCTTGCGTCGTTAATGGGCGGGGGAGGGGAAATCCGTATGCTAAACAAAAACCAGTCGCGACGAGAAGCCACGACTAATTAGAATTCTAATCTAAGGAAGGTTATGAGCGTGGTCATGAGGTTCCAGAGCGTTAGTTTGCAGGTTGATGGCGCGAGCGTTGACGATTACGGCGGTGACTAGGGGTCGTTCGTGGGGGTCCAGCACGAGAGCTGGGTTATGCACAAGTTGCAACATGATTGAGCCGTAAGCCACAGCGGCGAGAGTGACCAACACCAGCGATTGCATTGCGAACATGGTCTGTATTTGTCTGAAAACTTAATTACTTCAAAACTGTGCGCGGGTATAATGATATATTCAACTATATTTATACTGAACAGGAATAAATCAAAAGACGAATTTATTAGGCAACTGGTAGGTAAGTCTAGAACAATGTCAAATATCAATAAATTAACTTGACCTCGATTTACCAGATTTATTAAAAAGTTTTAAGTTTTTTAATGAAAGCTTAAAGCCAAGGACACTGCTAATATTCATTTAATTTAAATATAAATATTCTGATGTATTTACGCTTTTATACTGTAGTACAAAAAACTACTTTATATTAATATCAAATAGTATTATAGTTTTATTTTCACTAAACATATTTTATGGCATGCATATTATTAAAAAATTACAAAAATCGCTAACCACTAAAAATAAGTAAAAACAACAGTGAAAATAAATTACCAATACAAATATAAAATTTAAGAAAGAAAATAAAATAAAAACTGAACTCAACTTAAAATAAATGAGTTTAAAAATTAGGCTCTAGACATTACACTTCTTAAAAAATTGGTTAAGTTCCCCTTTATAAGAATGTAGCGAGTTATTAATAATGTCAAAATGAGAATAATTTGGTAGTTGGTTGGTGATAAGATTTTCCAGCTGTGTTCTTGCAAACCTAGTTGTACGATGTTGCGTACTTAGTCTTGCATTGGTCTAGGGATTACAATATTTAATTCTTTTAAAAGTCTTTGACAATTGTGCCTCCTGATATTAATTTGTGTAAAACACAAAGATGCGATTTTCCTACGATGACCTAATTTTTGTATAGTGCCGCAACAAATAATCATAAATTCTGAACTCATTTTGAATTTGATCTTTAAAGGCTAATAGTTTAAAAAAAATATTTTGTACTCGTTCTATTATAATTTTATGCATTTCATAATATGGTTTTTAAGCTATTGAGCTTACTTCTTATTAATGAATTAAATAAAATTATTATAGTACTGGATTTCTTACATTTCTTACAATCCTAATGATAAACCCCAATGTACTTAATGAGTTCTTTACAATAGGGGTTTTATTCCTCATATAGATTGGAGAATAAAACTTATCTTGGCGTCTACTATAACGCCCAGATGAGTAACCTTATCAATTAGAAAACCGTTTACGCTGTAATTATATTTGATATCACATGTCTTTCTACTAAAAGTTATGGACTGGCATTTTCTGCTATTTAATTTCATACGATTTAAAGGGCATATAGCAAATCTATATAAATCCTGTTGCAAGAGATTACAGTCCTCCGTTATATAATTTTTTTTATAAATTTATAAATCATCTGCGTACACTATAATCTGGTCATCTCACATGTATACATGTGTCAGCATCGTAGATACAAACAAATAACGATAAACATTGGTTTTTTGTTCAACTCAATTATATTTAACTCCATATACTTTATATTTAACTTGGTTGACTTAAGGCCAACAAAGCATACAAAAAGAAGCATGAATTTATGGAAGTCATCATTACGGCTATGGTCTATGTGGTCTTTAGTCATGCTGGGAACTTTATCAATTTCAATGGCAACTTAACACTAATTACGTTACTATTGAAATTCCAAAGCTAAAAAATTGTAACTTTATGAAAAGTGACAAACAGAGAAATGGCTCTTGACCTGGTTATTATTATTAGCAAGACGCGTAAACAGATAGAATACAGATTTTTAGTAAGAAATCGCGACGAATATATAGATATATTTTTATTTTATTCGTTATTGTAGTTCTTTCACTTTTAAGACAGTCACTTCACGAATATATAGTCGTAACGCCTAGTTGCTTAAATAACTTTATATCTAGGGTATCTAAACATTAGTTTAGGTCTGCTTAATGTGCAACTAATTCAATAATAAATAGTTTCATATAAGTTTTCTTTACAATTGTTATTAATGTATTTGAAATGTTGCACTTAGCTAAAACAAATTAGATAAGGCTATATCAGATAGAGTAGAAGTTTTAACATGTGAAAGGAAATAAAGCTTAACCTAGAAAAAATCTAAAGTACAACTTGTCGGCGGCAATAATAAGCTAGTAGTGTTTATTGGAACTTATACAATAACAAATTAAAACCTGACTTCAAATGATTATTTAACTTTCCTTTATATTTCTGATTTACGAACATTAAGAAATTTATATTAAGCGTATATTGTTGCAAATTGGTTTGTTACTCAAAAGCTTTTTGTAATGATTCAGTAAGTTACAATAATAACTAGCATACACTTAGGCCCCGAGAAGGCTTTGCATGTGTGTCAAATAATTAATAAAACCGTTTTCCATACATTATAAATATATTTATTAATACTAGAAGAAAAAGCTTTCCATGTTACGAAAATTATGCAGACGGAGGAGTATGAAATGTACATTCACATACTTAAAGTTTATTAGGGAAAGACATGCAAAAAGTAAATGTTTTTTATAATATTTCATTAGAAATATATTAAAATTTCATTACGTAAATATTAAACACACATAGCATATGTTTCACATGAACTTTTGTTTGTTTTCAGTATACGTGTTGCTAAGGCAACGGCTATTTTACGCGTTTTAAGGCGTAGTATAATATTGTATGTGTCGGTCGGCATTAGTTACCATTATTGCACGCCGTATATTGAGTTTTATAGTTTACTTTCCTTAATAACCGTTATTACAATTTGGAGAGATATCTAATAATTAAATATAAAACGTTGGAGTGTATCCTTGTTGGAAGCGTAAGATTTTAGAAAAAAGACGATATTTCGTAGCATAGCAGTAAATTTGTCTTCACTCTTTGGGATCCGTCCAGGAAACCAAAAATAAACACAATCCCCTATTTTGTAGGTGAGAGAACTTGTTTGTCAATCAGTTTTCCCATTGAACGAGGAGAACATTGGTGATAAAAGAAGGAATCCTGATTATCTAATGAGAACATATTATAAATATAAATCTTTTGTTTATTTTGTCAAGGACATTCCATTATCCCTGCAATGGCTATAATAATATACAAAACTAAATCCCAGACGTTCATTTTCCATGTCAGCGAAAAAGTATCAAGAAGATATCAAGGTTTTAAAAAACATTGTAAGTGTAAATTAAGTGTCAAAAAATAAAACTTTCAAGAAAACAATTTGTTTTTGTTTTCTGTAGTATCTTAGTTATATTTGAAATTGTCATCAGCGTTTAAAATTTTTTAAGTTATACTAAAACCTGTTTATGCGTTACAACATTATGCTACGTTCAATTGCTACTGTAATGTAATTTACAAGTAAGTTAAGTAAGTTATTATTTTTATACAATTAGCATTTTGAAAATTTTAAATGTGTGAATTTTATATATTTTAATAATTATGTAAAGTCAATTTGTATATGAACATAATAAAACATTTAATATTTATTAATTTGTTTATTTATAAATACGTATTTTTTTATTTTTTTAAATATTGCTTTAATTATCGACAGTTCGTCAGAGGAGCTCTTCACCAGCCATGGACTAAATGGCTAGCACCATGCGCTAAATGAGCGCCGTGAAGGAGGGAAGCGGAGTGCGCAAGGGGACCAGCGTGGACGAGGGGACCGGCAGCGTATACGCTGTGGGCGATGGGAGCCACGGCGGCGACAGCGACAGCGGGGCTGCTGCGTACGTCAACGCGGGACTGGTGGGAAACAGCAGCGGGTGCGTAAGCGTGAGCGAGCACGGGGGCGGCCACGGCGTGAGAGACGATGGGGGCAACGGCGTGGGACACTATAGCGGGGCTAGACACAACATCCACGCGAGATTGGTGAGAGACGGCGGCGGGGGCAACGGCGAGAGGTGCGCTGTAAGCCCAGTGGCCGAGAGAGCGTTTCTTGAGGAGGTGTCCGTATCCAGCAAGGCCGTGTCCGGCGAGTCCGTGGGCAGAGTAGCTCAACAGAGGAGCGGCGAGACCGTGAGCGCTGATCACAGGAGCAGCAGCCACGACGGGGGCGGCGTGAGCGTAGATGGCAGGGCTGGAGCGTACGTCTACACGAGACTGGTGAGACACGGCGACGGGAGCGGCGACCACAGCTGCGTGAGCGATGGGGGCAGCTACTACGGCGGAGTGCACGAGGGGAGCGATGGCAGCGTGGCCATGATGTTCCAGAGCCTTAGCTTGCAGGTGGATGGCGCGGGCGTTGATGACTTCAGCGGTGTCCAAAGGACGCCCATGGGGGTCCAGCACGAGAGCTGGATGGTGCGCGGGCTGCGCCAAGGGAATGATGGAGCCGCAAGCCACAGCGGCGAGAGCGAAGAACACCACCAGCGATTGCATTTCGAACGTGGTCTGTGTTTGTCTGACGAACTAGATCACTTCAAAACCGTACACGGTCGACTGATAAATTCGACTCGCATTCAACCATATTTATACTGAACGGATATAATTAAAAAGTAAGGCGATTTCAGTAGGTAATTGGTCAGTAATGCTAGAACAATGTCAGGTGTCAATAAAATGCTTGACCTCGAAGTGCGTGGCGGTCATAATGTAAGAATTTCGTGGTCACAGTAGTATGTAGTGCGCAACACATGTACATATGTAAGGCTTACCTACAAGTGTAGAGTGATAGCATCAGTTACCTCACGGAGGACGTTAAAGTATTCTTAAAATAAGAAATTTAAAAGATATGAACGTGATTTGGGTTTTATAATTTAACGTTATTCCATTTAGTGTAGAATTGCAATATCAACAAATACAAGATAGTAAACCGTTTCAAAATACAAAGTTGTTCAAAAACCAGGTTTGCCTTTAGAACCTATAACTAAATTAATGGAGCATTTGTATAGAATGTGAATAGAAAGGTAGCCTTGTTTGTGCAAGCGGCAACGGGTGTACACAAAGAAAGGTTTCGGTCGACCTCTCGGGCTGGTCGGGGCACACCGCTGCTACCTAAATTCACAGAACTTTTGTTCTATCTACGTTATTGCTAAGTTATGCTTATTTAGTTCCGTGTTGGTGAATATTACGTTTCAATATTAAAGGAAGTCAAACATCACGTACAGTTTTTTATATAAGTTATAGGTGTTTTATAAATAAGTGAACTTAATTACAAATGGCATACTAAAACAAAAAAATAGAAATATTCAAGTACCTATTACACTTCCTAAGCCTTAAAGAATATTTATCATATAGTTTAAAAGTGTATTATATTCATTTATTTCTTATTCATATGTATGAAAATTAGTTTTTATTTCAAATATCCGTACTTCGTTCTTGGGAGCCATTCATAACAACACTCAATTTTGAACGTTTAGTTCAAATAACTTGTCAACTACGGCTACCTAAGAGACATTATAGAATGAATTTAAAATAAAGAAAATCATATTTCTGTTTCATAAGTGGATATTATATTTTTATTTTTTATAGTTATTTACTGTAACTAGATTTCATAATAATGTAACGAATATTTTTACATTTGAAATTTAAATGAACTTTAAATTTAAGCTATAAAGCTTATCTAGTTTCGTTTTTTAATCTTTTGTAAAGGGCTTGTCACACAAGTTTTATAGTCATCACAATTATTTTAATACTGCTCATTAGGTACACCAGTACTTGCTAACTTTTGATATTTCTAACATAGTTTGAGGATCCACATATTATTAATGCAGCAAAAAAAAGAGGTTATTAATCCAATAATCTAATACATATATAAAACCTTATTTGGTTCTTATATAAGTTTCTTACTATAGACAAAACTATCTATCTAGAATACCTATAATTCGAAAAGTTTATAAAACAAAATACGAAGTGTATGAATGTATAATGACATATACTCACATGTAAATTATAAGACAGTAAGTTGCGGATACGAAAGGGTGGGTGTCGTGAGTTAAAAGGTCTCGCTAAGCTCTTGTTCATGGAACTGGTTTATTATCAGCGTCGTCAGCGCATGCATTCATGTTTATTACACAACCTACACATTCATTATTCCTGTACACTATTAGTTATGAACGGTGGTTTTCATATATAAAGTTTCCAAATGCTGTGAGCTTATACGTTTTAACGTAAAACTTTTATCATTAATATATTATCTTAATATATTATGTAATACCTAATTACTTATATTACATTACCTATAATACTATAGCAACCAGTGGCGAACTGTAACATCTTAATAGAGTGTTAAAAAATATAAAAATCGAAGTTAATCCTGGATAATTATATATAAATATTCCGTTTAGTTTACCCACAAAGAACTAAATATTGGTATGGAAACGCATAAGGTCTTAGGACCGGCTTGTATGAAAAACTGAGTGAAGTGCACGTTACGTTGTAATTCTTGTATCAATAACAATAGATTTTTGTTAGATTATAAAATAATTATATTTATGAATGCTTTATTTATTTATTATGATTTACAAATGCCGGTGGGAATCGTATTTTATTCCTTCACCAATAGGTAAGTAGTAAATGCAATTACTTTAATATGCATATTAGGAAGTAGTTACATATAAAATCGACATATGCACATATGACTGACATACATATGACTGACATTCATATGTATGTCAGTCATATGACAGAAATAGATTTCGCTCAATCGGTTTTCCTCAATATGCAATTTTGTAGTAATTGAACAAAAGTTTGTCTCGATAGATAATATTGGTACAGTCAAGCTTATCTACAGATTTTTTCAATTAAGTTAGTTTTATTGATAACGTTTGATTTTGTTTACGATCCCCTTCAACAACACTCAATTTTGACTACCATAACAATGAAATTGAGTTTTCAGATACTAAATATTATTCAAAGCTTTATATATATGCTTTACAATGACATTACGTCTTAGAGTATATTATAAATTATAGCTTGGACGATTATTTTTTTCAGAAACAAAATACCTGGGTCAAAATTTGTAATCAGTAAATATAAATAATTAACATTATGTTATAAATCATAATTCAATTAGACCTGTCAATACTTGTTATAAAGACACATTATACTAACTACTTAACTGTTTTTACAAATAACATATCAAATTCATATGGGTTTTAAATTTTTTATTAAGGCGTGTGTAGAATGAAGCTAAAAATTACGCCATTTATTAACTCGCAACGTGTGTGTTTGCTCGTGTGAAATATTACTTAATTCAATTTCATATCATATATTTTCAATAGATTGATCTGAAATTTTGTGTTCTTCACGTTTGGATTACAATACATGGACATTCGTTTATCAAAGTATGTTAAAAAAAGCCGTAAAACAACACCTACTTAAAAAGACGACAACATCATGACAATTTATATGTATGTATGAATATATATAGTTTTGTATTTTTATTTATAAATTTATATGTGTAAATTGTCCACCATCTAACCGTTTATCATTATTATAAAAGCTTCTTTTGCGACCTTTAATTATTTATTTCATTCACCATTAAAGAAAATTGCACAATAGTTATAATTTTTTTCTTATATCTAAATGTACCAACCTACTACTATCCTTTAAGGTGACTATCTTTTAAGATGAATACCACAAACAATACATTTTTTTCATAAATATTGCACATTATATGTAACATTATTTTAAAACAGGTTACAAAAACATAAAAATTTAATTACCTTTACATTGACATTTGACATTTAGGTAGAGTGACTCCGAATGGATTTATATTTTTGCAAAAATGTGATAAAGAGTAGTTATTATCCGTATCCACGTGCGAAAAGGCTTTTCAACACGGTTAGAGATGGCTTATGTGAATTCCGAGGCACCTTAAAGAAGAAGTTTTGTACAAATAATCGATTATTATACATGTTTTAATACTTTCATATAGATCCAATATTCTTCTTCTCTCTAGACTATCCAATTCGAAGTAAGTAAGGCCTATCTGAGTAGATTTTAAATGATCTGGAGTATATTGGATTTTTGTATTTTTTGTATCATAGCCTTTTTCTTCTGCGTTTAATTAGTTTATAACTGAACCAGGGAGGATATCTTAAGCTGAGTCCAATCGTATCCTTTGGTATGAATAAATCCATTGATTGGTGTATCTCATTATTACTCATACACATAGAGAATGTAGTGTCCCAATTTTATAGTTTCCTTATAATTCGTTTTTGAGTAGAAATATTTAAAACTACAACTATTTGTTTTTGAAGTGGGTGCAATTTTATTTTTCAACATACTAACGCTCATTAATTAATATCAATTCGAACTAGGTCAACTGATACTTAAGGGTGATCCTTGTAAAACAAAAAGTTTAATTAGATTATATTCAACGTGATAATAGCATTGTGTATTATCAACACCGGGGTTACCTCTTCCAACAGAGTGGTCATTGCCTAGGTTCCAATCAACACAGCTCAAATTAAAACCCAGAAACATTAAGCACACCGAAATTAATAATTTCAACAACGCCATTTAAGTTATTTATAAAATTATATAACCGTAACCCATTGACTGGTGGAGGAATGTAGGCTACAAAAGGTTGTCTGGCAGAGATGGCAATTTATTGTGGTGTAGAGAAAAAAGAGAAAAAAATAATAATAATAACTGTGCGTCGTCATTTTAAATCAAACATGGCGGAACTACGGTAAAATAAAAGTAAAAATAATATATATTTTTCTTTTAATGCGCTAATAAGAATAACATAAAATTATTTAAAATTTCGATTGAATTTTGATTTTTATATTATTTATTTAATAGGCGTATTGTATTTAAGTAATAATAAGGTGCCATTATATTTTTAAATTAACAACAAAAAGTCAATAATGATAATACGTTGTATACAATGTATGTAACGAAAATTATATCAATTATAATAATCTGAAATTGTCCTTTATAAAAGTTAATGTGTGCACATAGCCTTAACTATGATCGATCAACTGACGTGAATTGATGTGAACTTGAAAATGTTATATTATATCGGCTTAATTTGTTTGTAGGTTTCTTATTAGTTTACTATCATATTTATATGATATCCTATTTATGGGATTATGTGGTATCTTATAAATATAATACCACGTAACAATTATGGTTATATATACTGTGCGAAGGAATTTGATAATTTTCTCCTCCTCCTCCTCCCTATTTAGTAAGAAATTAAGGCTGTCTTTGGTACTACTAGATTAAGTAAACATTTATACAACTTTTCTGCCAAATGCATTCTGAATATAAAGCTATCGCGTTTTGCAAAACACATCTTAACCAGGCTACGATGGTGCCAAAATATTCTATTTTTTTATTTATATTAAAAAAAAATGCATGGCAGGGTAGCCAGAGAGAGCCTAGTGTCATGACACACACATTGTTCCTTTGTTTCTTTCCGCTAAAAACTGTTCAGTATTGAGTGGCGGAAATCAAAACCGTGCTTTGTTTTACTTTGGCGGGGAAATAAAACAATGAAAATAATTGAAATATAATAATTGCCCCGAGTGAGAACCGGGTGTGTATCAGAGGACAGACGCTGTCTTATTGCACCACGATGGTCACCTGCTATGTGTCAAGCTAAAAAAAAGCATAGTAAAAAAAAAAAAACTTCATCAAAGAATCAACCAATCAAAATATGCTTTATTCAAAAAGGCTTTTACTAGCACTTCCGAATTCAATTGACATAAAATGTCTAGCGAGGCACGTATATATAGAACGTACGACGTGTGTGTGGTGAATTAATTTTCACAGGCTCTTCAATTTCAATTTTCCTTTTTAGTTTAGAATTTGTGATAAAATTAGTTTGTGTGAAGTAACTTTGAGAATTATTTATTAGTTGAGTGTGGGTTGTAATATTCAAAAGATGAATGTTTGCAGGCACATAATATTATGAGCTTAAAGGTTCAACGACCTTGTGACTATATATTTCATTACACCGATAATATTAATGTAAGACTATTTGCAATTTGAAATTTTGCGACCGTACTGAGATCCGTGTCATTGCCCTGTTGAGTTAATCCTTACAATATAGTATTAGCAATTTTTATTTCTTCTTTTAAAGATTTTATTCTCGGCTCAAATTCAGACTTTTCCTCATTTTCTGTATTAATATTTTATCTTTATTTTTTATTTACGTAGTAAGTGATTAACTTTTTTTATTTTAGGTATATTTAAAATATTGTTTGACTGTTAATAGTATGTATACATGACGATATAGATAACGACGATGATATAGATTTAAAAATAATAATATAAAAAATAATAAACAATCATTATAAATAAATAAATCCGATATAAAACGGGGGCATGTTGTTTTGCAATAGTGTCCTTTGTATGCGCAATACGGCTTCGTGAGAAAAGTAGTCCTTGCTCTCATTACAAAATTGTATAAACAAATGAATACCGAATGATGAATTGAAAATAACAATTCAGTGACTTTTGTCAATCTTATTTGCTTTATCGCTATACAGAAACAAAATGGCCTTGTTTTCTTTTCTTCTCGCTTAATTATCAGAGAACACCTTTTAATTATAAAAAAAATAGGAAGTAAGTAGGTACTATAATAATAATAATACGCAAACTTTCCAAAACACCGTGTTTTTTGAATCGACAACTTTTGTGAGAGATACATAATAATAGTTTATTGACTTAAGTATATAATACACATTAAGTCTAGATTAAAATGACAATTATGTCTTTATTTCTACTTCTATATATTTTTATATATATACACATGCACACATATACGCACACATATATATGTATATATAAATGCCCATAAAATACTTGCCTAAATAACGTATATGTTACTTTATATACATAAAAATATGTCTATTTTCGTACTCATACACATAATACACATAATTTTCAATTTTACAAACCATATTAAAATCTTTTGTTTGTGTATTAATCCATTGAAGCAAATAATTTAGCGTTACTAAAATAACATTTTAAATCGTTTTTATTCTCTAATGTATTCAAAGCAAATTAATAAGGGTGAATCTAACGGATGTAAAGGTGTATATTAATCTTTAGGAAAGTTCCCTGTACTGAATAAAGAAACATTAATATTGATAACAACAAATAGATTAGGCGAATAGAAAAAATTGCTTAAGCTTAATTCATATTTAATTCTTATTTATATTTATAATATAATCTTATTTATAAAAATAATTCATATTTATAATGGCCTTTGAGAGGTGACTGTTCTGCATGTTTATTCATACAGTGTTTGTACGAAAATATCGATATAATAGTTAAGAAATGTAATCGCAAACTTTTCATTTTTAAATTGTTTACATTTTCTGTGATTAAATATGACGAATTTAGTTTGGTAGAGTTTGTAAGATAAAGATGTTGTAATTCAGAATAAAAAAATAACCTTTTGTTTTATAACTTTTTATAAACATTCTAAAATACTCTCTATTTTATTAACTAAGCTATTCAGCGGCAATAGTGGCACATTGCGACAGCAGTAAACGCGATGTTTGTGAGTTCGAGCGTCACTCGGGTGAAATAATTTTATAAAATTATTTTATTAAAAAAGATATATTTAGAAAACGTATAAAAATTGGAACGCAGAGGGATTTGAACCCGCGTCTTATGAAAACCGTTCAAGCGCTCTGACGTTGCGTTAAACGTCCAGCTACGTTGAAATTCTTATACGCTTATTACAACTTATATTTGTTGGTAGCATCTCTGTAGACCTTAGTGTGCGAATGACACTTTAAAAAATGTTAAAAAAATATATTATTTTATTATCCTGTAATGACAATAGGTTTTTATTATACTATGCAGGTTTCAAGCCACCATCACCGCGTATAATCCGAATCGTCCTATCGATACTGTGAAGATGTTATTAGTGAATTGTCATATAAAAATTTAAATAATCTTTTTGTGATCAATATCCTATATACAAATATACACACTCAGATTATTGCCCTCTTACCAGGCTTTGAGTAATTATATGTCTACAAACATTGCGGTATTTGCGAAACTCCAACCAATTTAGAACTTCCTACGTCAAACGGTGTGTTTATGTCGAAATACTGTATACAAGTGAACATAATAGGGACAATAATAAAACATATTATTGTAAATGACAGGATGCATACTTACATTCAAAAAATAAAAATATTTTTATATAGTTAAATTTGCAAAAAATAATAAGCAATTGAAACAAAATATATTCTGTGGTAGTTCAATTGAGTGATTTGTAAAGTTTTTATTTTTTATGTAGGTGTAAGCATTGTTTGTAACTCTTTATTTATATATCAAAATGTGGAAGAATCTATCCACTAAGTAAAATCAAGAGTAGAAGATAATAAGAATATAGAAATCGTAGTTACATAGTGCAAAATTATCATACAAGTCAAGGCAAATAAATTAACATACAACAGTATGTTGTAAATATTTCGCTATTGTTATTCTTGCAAAAATATATATAATATTTTAAACTTGCGAAATGAGTACTTCGTGTGTAATATGACATTGTAGTCATACAATGCTTAATTACTGTTATTTTTATTGTTATTTTTATTATTAAGTAGTCGGGGCGCAGTGGGAGAGCGTCTAACTGACTCGACTAACATCGACGATCGACAGTGGGTTTGATTTGCTTTCAAGGAAATATTTAAATTATTTCTTTGCTCTTAAAAGACAAAACGCGGCGTTGACTTCCCTTACGCAATTTCATACGCAATATCTTAAATTAGGTGGAAAGCGGAGAATGGAGTGATACTAAGATCACTCTGACTACACTGCTATGCGAAATATGGGTAATAAAAAAAATTCAGAGTATCGCCATTTCTTTTGAGCTTAATTCCAGTCATTTCATTAGATGTCACCCGCGGAAAGAATTCTAGTCGACTGAACCACATATACTTTTAATAACTATTTCTGAGCGTGTATAAAATAAAGAAGTTTAGTTTTTAGTTTAAAGAATTTTTTTACTAAAGGCAGTCGATACGCATGGGTAATTTAACATATTTATCTCATTCAAGTTAATACCAGAGAATGCATAAATCAATAATAAGTTTAACCTTGAAATTTTCCCTTCACAACCTTTAAATTTATTACGTTTATTAAATACAAATATAACAAAAGGATTTTTTTTTAAATAAGATGTCTAAATTGCCTTGGTACACTTGAAATCGTGTAAGCGTGGATCCAAATTTTGACGTGTCTATACAAATATTTAAAAAAATAATACTTAAGTGAAAACTTTTCTAGTAAAGGACTTGGTAGGTAAAAATAGAATATTGTAAAAATTTTTATATTCAAAGCAATGTAAACGGTATTTATTTGTGTACTCTCTCTTGGCTCAGTACGGCAGTCTCTGACTGTAAAAGAGTTGGTCGTTAGCATCTCTGTAGAGAGCAACTGATAACAAATCTAAGTTGTAATAAGCGTTTAAAAATTTCGACGCAGCTGGACGCATGGGTTAGCGGTCAGAGCGCTTGGACGGTTTCCAAGAGGCGAGAGTTGGTAGTGACTTCGATTCCTACTCAAATCAATTTTTAATTTTTATCATGCGTTTATTGCGTGGAAAGGGTTAAACTTAAACTATATCCAAATTGCTTGTCATTTATCAGATTCTGGAATAAATGTAAATGTAATAGTAACAGTTGAAACATCGTATAGTCATTGCCCTTCCATATGTAAGACTCAATTTTGTATTCACCATATTCCTTGGGTACTGTGATGCTTTTGTTGTCTAAAAAAAACTGAAAGACTTCATATGAACCCTGTAAAAAAGTAAATTTATTTTGTGAAAATTTTAATAAAAATGGAAAATTTATATCTTTTTTATTTAACTTTTTAATTTAGTCTTTTTAGTTTATTGAACTTCGATTTAATTTCAATTAATAACAAATGTTATTTTATTTATAATTATATTATTTACTAGATGACCCGGCGAATTTCGTACCGCCACAGAATTAAATAATGTGTCAAAATGCAATAAAAATTAACAGAAACCCAATAATAAAAAACACGCAAGGACATTACTACAAAAATATACATAAACTTATATTATTTTTTGTGATCGTTCGTTGGGACACGGACAGGAAGTCTCGATTCCACAAACTTCCAACGATTGGCCTTGCGATTTGTTTATCGTCATCTCAAATGCTGGTGAAATTATAGAGGCTTAAGATATTTGATCTAGAAGATTTGGTAGGAGAAATGATAGGTATACGCGTCATCGAAATACTGTTGTTTGTATTTTCCAGTCAGTCTTGTTTCGTTGTACAATTTCTTCTTTTGTAAAATTTGTAGTCAAATATATGGTGCAACTTACCTTGGCAATATTTTTTTATTATATTGTAATTAGATTTTTAATAATTCGTAATAATAAAAGTCATCTCTCTTATATAAATACAATTAAAAAAAATCCTATATATATATACATATATATATATATATATACAAATCAAAAATTGAAACTTAATTTTTGATGTGTGATTAATTATTAAAAAAAATATATATTTCTATTTCACTCAACATATTAGTGAGCTGCTAACACAGGAACTTCTAAATACTGGTTCACAATTTTGCTACCCGCAGAAAAAACACACAGGAATAAGGAAATTATGAAGGAGCTTTCTCGAAATACAATTTTATTAGTTTACTCACTGCTGGGCCATCACTGTGACCAGACGCATTTAAATACTGATGGAAAACTTCACCAAGAGTTAGATGAAATCCTTCACATAAAGGTATTTTGATCAATGTGGAACCTTGCTTGTCCTTTCTTCGAGACCCACTACGAGCCACCGACAATTTTTAACAATCCCATGAGTTCTATCTCAGAAAAAAATGCACAGATAAATATTTTCATAATCCGTATAAAGTATATAACTTTATATAACTGTTAGAACATTTCCACGTTTATGCATGTCCTTAAAGAATATGAAATATAGTTTTGCGGTTAATAACGTTTATTAACTTTTTTCAGTATTCCATTATTTCATAGTCATCGGGGTGCAAGGGGACAAAGCACGATATTTAGTTCCGCCACTCAAAACCCAATGTGTCGATTTCAGGCAGAAAGTTAAGAACGGAGTGAATTTACACTAGATTGTCTCTGATTATTATTTATCATTTTTAAAAATTGTGTTATTTACACAATTAGGATTTTTTTTTTTTTTAAGAAAACGTAAATATTTGGACCCTCCTCGTACCCCTCCAAGCACTCCTACCGTTAGTACGCTTGGCTTAGCATTAGCACTGTGAAGCGGACAGTTTCTAACAATTGGGTAACATAAAACAGTAATATATGGATACAAAATACACTATATATAATAGTGTGGGTTAAACTATAACATAATAAAATCTGACGTAATGTAATAAATAAATAAGATAATGACAACTGCTAGTTATGAAATAAAAGAATATTTACATTACCACTTTATTTTGTCCTTCCTCAAAAGTGTTTTAAAATATTACATAATAAAAGAGAATTGAAATACATATAACAATCAGAAATCAATTAAATCTTATCAGCATTGGGCCACTTAAAGTGCGTTTAAAAATATTTAAACTAAGCAAAAGTATATAGTGATAAATAAACCAACACATTGCTAGTATACGAGTATAACGTAAAAAAGTTGTAGCCATTTTAAAACTTATGTTAACTAGCGTGTAAATTGTTGCCGCTTTGTCATTGTTTCCGATTGATTGCAACGCTTAGATAAAGGTCCACAAGCATTATTGCATATTATATTTTATTGTTCAAAGTATATAAGTACTAATAAAAATGTGTAATGTGTTACAATCATAGTGTATTTTGTATTTAAAAAAACCAATATTACTTTAACAATTTTAAAACACTTTCAAGCTGTCATAATATTGTTGTCATATGAGGCGATTCGAGGTCCTCGTGGCGCAATGGGACAGCGTCTGACTGTAAACACAATTTCGGGGGTTGGGGGGACGTTGGGGGTTTGATTTCCACTCGAAGGAAAGATTATATATAAATTATTTTTTATTTCTCCACTCTGGTACCTAAATCAAAACGCGGCGTTGAGTTCGGCCACTCAACACTCAACAAATCATATCTCGATTTCGGGCCGAGAGTGGCGAACGGAGTTTCTTTCCACTAGGTTTTCTCTGACTAACCCATTTGTGATGTGAAAAATGGAAAAATGCATATGTGCGGAGAGACTAATAAATAAACTAAACCTAATTAAAGATAGTTACTTATAAAAAACTTATAACTCAAACAAAACAAGAAATTATGTGAAATATATGCACCTTTTTTTAGTAAAATATTGTTTTATTAAACATGTTACATTCCTTTAAAGAATATTATTTAATATTTATTGTATTTTTCAAATTAAATGCCAGATTTACCTTCAAAGATTACTAATCAAATAAGAGATACCGTCTGAACTACCGTCTGTCTATACGAATTATTATGCTACATATAGATACGCTTTAAAAGATAAAAATAATATTAACGTATTATAAAACATATCCTGCTAATATGACCTAGAAATTAAAACAAATGTAAGTACATAATAAATATTACGTATAAATTAAGACCTTTTACATATGTATATAATACGTAAAATTATAGTAGATACTGTGAAGGCCAGTCGAATGGTTATTCTATGAATCATCTAAAGTTCAACTCTAATTGTTCGTTTATTAGACTACCGTTTAGCAAGCTGTATCCAAATATAAGCTAAAAGGCTAAATAGAATACATATGCTATATGCATGGATTAATTTAAAGTTCCTAAAATGTTATTATAAACAAAATTTCGACTGACTTTACTTTATGAAAAAAATATAAAGGTATAATCAAGCACATTACGAGGTATTTATTATATTTTACGTTTATTTGACTGTTTAAGTAATAGTTTAAAAATATTTATTAAAGTTCACACACACTTAGAATAAGAAAAATATTTTTAGAAATTGTATAAATATTGAATGTAGCAGTTTTTAAAAAGTGCATTCGACCCTCGTCTTTTTTTAAAATTTTATTAGTGTAAGATAATTAAAAGAACATATTTTGCAAAATATATTGAACTGAAACCTAACCGAGAATATTTAATACAGGGTTTTTAGATAACTTATACTTCACCATTGCCTACATAGCCAACATGCCGTGAAAATGTATTGCGAGGTAGCTCACACCTAATAAGGAATAATTGCTTTATAGTCCGTTAATACGCCTTTGTACTGTTGATTATATCTGCACTCGTGTGAGTTTTACTTTTGCTTTTGTTTGCAATTTTTTATAATGTGTTTCACTCACTACTGGTTGGCACATTCGATAAGATAACAAAAAAAGAAACTCGACTTCAACGCATTCTTGTATGTACGACTTTCAATTAATTTACTTTTACATAAATATAAGATGCGTTTACCACGTAATACCTACCTTTTACTACGAATAACTCAAAAACTACTCGGCAGATCCTAGCGTAATATAAACGGGACCCATATAATTTTTTTTTCACACACACATTTTTTAAAGTCGGTTATAAATTATAGTAGACCAAAACTGAGATATATTATGAGTATCAGCAATATTTTTGGGTAAATTATAAACGTTTGTGAATTTTTTTTTTAATTTCAATGTAAATATAAAAAGTAGGCATTTGAAAAACTTGTATATGCTTAAATTATTAAGTTCTGTTAGGCAAGGATTATATTTTAGAAAAGGTATTTTTTTTTAATACTACGGTTTTTCTCCGCATAGCACGGTAGGTAGAGAACCCAGTGTCAAGAGTGTCAGTGTCCGTCCACTTTCTGCACGAATCCGATACATTGCATGATGAGTGACAGACGTCAACGCCTCGTTTTGTCTTGTTACAAGATGTCATATTCTTAATATATTTTACGTACGTTGGCGACGATATTTTATCCATTTAGTGTCAAATATGTTATACGCTCTACCATAACAAGCTATCAGAAGGCAGAAATATTTTCGACTGATTTGATACTTAACGTTATTAAGAACAAAAAGCGACCCGCTCGCGGCGTTAAACTAAACTATTTCCTTTTTCTACGCGTTCTCACTTAAGTCACAAACTTTGATTGAATTTATAATATAAATTGTTGTAATCTTTTTATTTATGAACCGATTGAAATGAAATAAACACACTAAATGTTAAGGCAAGTTTACCAAAATACAATAGTCAATTGATTTACATCGGTTCAGCAGTTTTCGAGATTAGCTTGCACACACAGAAACATACAGCGATTAGTTACATTTTATTACATGTATATAGATATATTATATGTATGTACATATTGGTAAACTTTTCTAAACTGATTTCATTGCAATTGGTTCATAAATTAAAAAGTTTTTGAATTATACATTTATGCAAAGTTTGTAATTTAAATGAGAGCTCAATCAGGTGAAATATCTAAATAGTTTAATGGTAGTTTCTGCAGGTGAAGCCGCGAGCGAGTCGCTAGTAAAGTAAAATAGAAAAAAAGTTTAAACACCACCTAGCTTTAGTTCAGAGTAATCATTTATTTTAATGTAAGTTAACGATAATAAAAAAAATAAGGAAGAAAGGGTACGTAATACTTTAAATTAAAAAAAAAGTAAGTTACGTTTTCACTTGGAATTATATGTACCTATGATTATTTGGTAAATTATTTCTTTAAATCCGTATTATTTTTAATATAGTGGTTAGATTATCTCAAATGTCAGGAAATGGTCTTTCGGTCAGCCAAGACAACGCGCTTGACCTGAATTTGAATCTGTAAATTACACAATGACTCTTTGTGGTAAGGATTGATACACACTTTTTGAAAAACTACTTATTCTACCCTAAAATTCACTAATCACCTAATCCCTCGAATTTGGACGGAAATCAGAGAGTGGAATGTCTATACATTATTCTCTCGTTTCATCCTCACATGCGAAAAGCTTAAAACACTTAGAACTAGCATAAGTAATTTCTATGTTATATCTACAAACCAACAATCGATCCCGCTTTTTTTTTCTTTTTTTAATGTCAGGATCCCGGTACCGGGGACTATTGTTCCGGTACTAAAGTTTGTTACCTATTGTCTCTGACTATAGACAGATAACCAAAACACCAAAATATATTATAAGAATATACTGTTTAATTGAATATTACTAAAGTTCTTCGGAAGTTTTACCAAAATTCAACATGAACTCCATTTTTGAAAATACACAACAGCTCTTGTTTAAATTTTAGTTTAAATAAAGTCATGTCTGCGATAGGTTATATTTTTTCTACGTACATTTAGATTAAGTCTGACTGTAAACGCGATTACTTGTGTATTCACTCTGGTAAAGACAAAGCGTAGCGTCAGTTTGCTGTTCGCCTTCGCTTTACTATTAAAATTAATAAAAGCAGTGTGTTCCAGCCTTACTTTATGCTCTATCATCACGAATAGTTCGTTCAAGAACGCAATCACGCATAAAAGTACTTAAGTTTACAAATTATCTTAAATGTATGAAAGTTGCAACACCACTAAAACACGTGCTATTGTTTGCAAAGATTATCTTAGAGGGATCTTAAATTGTTTGCCATATTGAGAAACTGTTATATCTTTTAGACAAAGAGAGCACATTTCGTTTTATTTCGCTATTGTCATACATATTAAACTTGGAGGGGATGGAGGGGACGGAGGGTATTAAAATGTAAAGATTGAAGCATTTGGAAATTGTATTGTTCATTAATTTTGTTTAAATATATCATAGCGTAAGAGGTAACAATTTGTAAATAGTACTGACAGGAATGGGAGCAGTAATCGGTAACGGTCAATTCGTGGATTTTGTAAAAAATGTGATTTTAGAATAAAAAATTGTAACGAAACTACAGTAAAGGGAAAGCAAAGCTTTTTTAAGAAGAGTAAATACTCAATATTATTATTAAAATTATTTTGCTTCAGCTTTACAACTTCATGCTTTTTGCCGCTTAGCAGGGTAATCAAAGAGAACATAATGTGTTCATATTTTTTTCTCCACTTCGAGACATTACACATATTGACAGACGAGAGGTCAGGGTCATGACGAAAGGTCGCCTGAATACAAACGCGATAGGATGTGAGCTCGATTCTCACTCGGAAGAATGAATATATTCAAATTAATTTCATTTCCCCTCTCTGGTTGGATTCATCCTACCAGAGAGTGGAAATGAAATGTCTCAAATTCAGTCGGAAAATGGAGAACGGAGGTATATACTTTGTGTTGTTTACAAATGTTTTTGAGATAATCGTCTTCTGAATAATCTAAATTATAATACTTAAAGTACAGTAAACTCCCGGGAGGTACAACGCGCTCCCGTATAATCCCGTATAATATAACGCGATAAAAAGTATAATTATAATTTTTTTTTAACTTTAACATATTTTTTTTTGTTGCCAATATTTTTTTCAAAAAAACAACAGTTTTGAAAATAGTTTATATCTTCCTCAAAACTAAAAATACATTTATGAATTTCTTGTGTCTTAAAGTTGGCCTATCTTTTGGTAGGTTCGCACGCAGTTATGGCATTAGGATATACTATAAATACAAAAAAAACAATTAGGTATCGATTGCATCACGTACCGCAACCGTAAATAGGATTAAGGTTAAAGTTTTACTTAAAAAAGTAGGTAATCTAAATAAAGGGTTTTTCATTATAACAATCAATGTTTAATTGTTTACAGAAAGAAATGGTTATAATATATAATAGTTTTTTTTTACCTTATTTAAAAGTTTTTGTGCTATATAATGTGAATCGTAATTTGCCAATTTGCCATAACCAAGTCGCCACAGATTTTGTATAAGTTATTTACTCGCCACAGGCATTTCGGGTAAAGTTTTTGGTGAAAACTTGGTGCATATTTGAACATTTTGTGATCAAAATTAATACAATTTTTTTTAAAGTGTTAATCACGCACTATTTTTAAAAATTCTTTTATTTCGTATACAAATTTGAACGCAGCGGGATTCGAACCCGCGCCTCTTGGAAACCGTCTAAGCGCTCTGACCGCTAAGCCATGCGTTCTACGTTCAGCGGCGTCGAAATTCTTTTACGCTTATTACAAATATTTTTGATTGTTAGCGTCTAGATCTAATCTAGAGATTTTTACAAATTTATGCTACGCAAAGATTATTTTACGAACAATCAAGAAGTGTTATAGCGCAAATTTTTGAAATTTAATGTGCGTAAAGTAAAAAAAACTGTACACTGTAATTATTAGATAATGTGACTTTTTATTCTTACTCAATTGGAAATAAAGATACTATATTAGAAACATTTATTGTACTCAAATATATAATAATGTATATTTTGTTCTAAACTTCCTTAAAACACACACAAACAACAAAGTAAATTAAAACATTTTTTTTGTATTCTTAATTGATTTTTTCTATTACACATATGATGTAAGTGATAAAATGTGATAACTTTGTTTGTTCATTAAAAGTGTAATTGCTTTATTACTGATATATGGCACTATGCTAAATATGAATGCTTTAGTCAAGTCAAGTTCATGTATGAAGATAAGATATAAACATTTAAATTTACAGCGTATATGCGTCGTTGTAAAGAAAAATAAATGTAAGTTTAATATTTAACCAAGTTAAGTTAGGAGAATAAATGTCTATCTTTATCTAAAGACCCTCAAGTATTCTTATAAAAAAATCATTACAATCGGTTCAGCTGAATGGCGGCTGATAACGTCACTGACGGACAGACAGACAAACAGACAGACAAACAGACAGAGTTATTTTCGCATTTATAATACGATTTTATTTATGAAGTGACACTTTGTAGATACTTGTACATGCAAAGTACACGAATAGCAGTCTAGTACTAATATAGCTTTGACAATATTTTCCTATAAATACTAATATTCCGCCTTTATTTAGTTCAAGTAAAAGTTGAATGTCAATGATGCAAGCCATAGGGTCATTTCATCAGCCACTATTGCGCTATATACCTAACACTAAAGATATTAATGGAATGCCAATAACAAATTATAATTAATAGTTAAAGTATTTTTCTATTTTTAACGCCGAGTTTTAACTAGTCTGTACTTTCAAAATTTACTTAATTGAACAATTTACTTATATATGTAGAACATGTATAGCAAGTAGATTGAAAGTTTAAGTTTTAGTTATTTTCTGTTTCATTTTAGGATACTGAGAAAAGTTTATATTAAGAATATATATTATTAAGTACCGGTAACGACAGTTTCATGTAACCTTTGATACGCACGCGGAAGCTGTTTGAGTTAATTATATTTGACTTTCATTAAGGGTAGTTGAAGTATTAGTGCAAGTCTCAGTGTAGTCATATGCAAAACATATTGCAAATAAGGGAAAACCTTAAAACTCCCAAAACATCATGAAAAAAACAATATTTAAATTAATTCTAATAATGCACGGTGTAGACACAATGGTTATGGGTTTAAGTTCCTTTTAGAAAATATTTGAGAATCATATTTAATATAATTTCGGTTATTTTTATCCTGTATTAACAGATAGGTGTATGAAAAAATACATGTGATAGAAAACTTATCAAAATCTATACTTTTTATTAGTTGACATTTATTGCTTTGTATGTTCACAACAAAACAGAATTATGTTAATAAATAGCTTTTGTCTGTTGCATTTTATATACAAATGTCAATGAATACGGACAATACGTTTCCTAGAAATGTAGAACAAACTACTGTATCTGTCAGACAAGTGACAACTGCTACGGTAGTTTTCACAATACATGTTATGAAGTATGAAGGTTTTCATTCTGTTCATAGAATTGCATTTATGTATTATTATGATAGATAGATAATTAGGTATTGGTATAGATAACATTTTTTAAAGTATATAGAAAATCAGCTTTTTAAAAATAACTTGTCACAACACTACACATTCCGCCCGAATCCAAGACATTGCGTGTTGGGTGGCGGATCTCAACGCCGCACTTTGCCTTAGGTACCGGACACGAGAAATGAAAACACACACACACCACGCATAAAGTCAGACGCTGTCCAACTGCGCCACGATGGCCTTATAGAACATATTTACAGCAATTATATTAAATATACTTACACAAATAAAATGCTACGATAATTCTTTGTATATCTTTCAAATTAGTGTGAAACAAGAAGCCACTAAATATTTTATTACTCATATACTTTATTGATTCCTTTCGTACATTCATTGTAAGCTCTACAATGTGGTCTTAGCTTTACTGGATCAAGGTGATCTACGCGGTCGACCACTCGCCATAAGATAGTTCGAATTCGTATCCTTAGAACTGTCAGAGGCATAGAAGTGGTGTTCTAGAAAAAAAACAGTTAACAAAATAAAACATATTAAACAAAATGATGAAATCACTTGAATTGCTTGTAATTAAAAAGCTTGAACTTAAAATTTTAAAGATTAGTAAATTTTGCTCCACAAACAAACGGAACAGTTTTCTTTTTATGGATGAACGAAACGCTAAAAAAAGAAACGCATTTTTCAATTCGATATCATGTTCGTATAAGTTGCAGAATAAATACGGATGACTTAGGATGTTTCAATTATTTATATTTTTTGTAAATTAATAACAATGATTAATTTGAATTTTTAAATAAAAAAAAGCAAATTTTAATACTTTATAAGCTTTCACGTTAGCTTTTCTGTGTCGTTTATTTAATTGTCTGTAATAACTATTTATTACATTTATGCTTCTTATAAGTAGCTAAAGGTCTTTGGAGCACTGATTCCTATACTTTTTATTATTATTGTACGTTAATGAGGATATTATATCCTTTTGATTTTTTTATATCTAGAATCATATCACTTTTGTTATATTGACTGATGGAAAAAAATGTATAAATATGCCTTGTGTATACATATTTTTAGTTTTGTGTATAAATAAATTTAAAAAGATTATTAATACAATATATTACTTAAATAGAACAAAAAAGGCACAGGCTAAGTATTATTATCAATGAATAGCCTTCAATGTATGGTCGGCACATAAAAATGTCATATAAAAGTTTTAACCATGCTATAACTTTTATTTCTCTGGTTACTGAACTATTTAAAGTTCAACTTTTTGTCATAAAAATAACTTACGATTAAGCAAAAGCCTACTTTATTAGCAATGTGATTTAATACAGGCATATAAAATTGAGAAGGAAGTGGGCTGGTCAGTAGTTGGTCGAGTTTTTTTTGCAAGTTTTTATACGCACAGGTTGTTGTATCCTTGAATTGCTGTCCGGTTTCGTTCAATAGCGGAAATTGTTATATATTAAATTGTACATGTTATTAAGGTTCTATTGTATATAATATTGCTACTCATTATTACTTTGGTTTAAAAATTACTTTGAATTTTCTTTTATTTGTAAACTATAATGGTTGTTACTTTTGGATAAGATTAAATTTCATTGTAAAAACTATGTATAAGTCATATATGACAGTTGGCAGGGTATTACTAATAAAAATAAAAAAAAATATATAGTTATAAATTAATGAATTTCTCTATGTAAAAATCCTTATTTGAACTTTTTATGTACTATTTATTGTTATACATTTTTTGTGTTGGTACATGATTACAGAACAAAATAGATAGCTATTTAAAAATTATCATCACCAGTAAAATTCCGTTCAGTTGCATGTTTATCTTCATTTTACAGTCAAGTATCACTATAGTTGTGTCGATGTTCGTACGGAGAATTGAATATAGAAATTATTGTTATTTCTCCGCTCTCGTGTGACAAACAACGGAGTTGAGTTACGCCATTCTAGATGCAATCTCGAATTCTGTCAGAATGCGGAGAATGAAGTTTTTTGTACACTAGGTTTTTTCGGTTAGATAGAAAAAGTATTTTGTATTTTGTCTCACAATCTAATAGAAATAAGAAAATTTAAAAAAGGAAAGAGAAAATGTATAATTGTATATATATTTTTTTATTTTTCCTCTTATTATATATAGCCTCTCGAGACTTTTGAATGGCTAAGTAATTTTACTTGTAGTAAGTTGTATATAAAACGGTTTATTGTTACAATTTTTTATCATACGTATATTTTTACAAGCTTCGGTTACTTTTAAAAATACTATGAACAAATATTTTCTAATAGAACATAATTCAGAAAATGTTTTCTATTTCGCGTGACTGTTTAAATACATATATTACCTATATACGAGGAACCGTAAAAATACTGTTGGTTAAAAGTATGATCAAAGTATGATTGTATATGTAAATTTGACTAAACATTGATAAAAAAATATTTTATAAATAAACTATATAGATAAAGAAATATTATTTAAACGATGACGTGTTATTGATCACGAGTGTTAATATCATATTAAGAATATGAAACAGAGCCCCGGGAGTATGGACCTGGATTTAAAATATATGCAGTCATAACTTCCTTCTATGGATAGAAAGGGGAGAAATATCGGTTCACCTTCGACGATACACATGTAAAAGTACACATGAGTTATAAGTACACATGAGTTATTATACACATAAAAAAGTTGATCATAGTGGATGATTGAACCAATTGTTACATAGTGACTTTTGAGCTTTGAACACTCTGTTATCTTTTGACTGCCTACCACTGCCTATTTCTGTTAAGAATGTGTAATTTTTGTTTTTCATATTTCATAAGCGATAGTTATCTCATATAACTATTGTAAGTATAAATCAATTGTTAAGATTTTGTTTGATAAAAGGATACACAAGAAATTCTTTCCTGGGATTCGTTTTATTATTTTTTGTTTATTTATAATTAAAATTTAGGATATACAACAAATCTGGTCTTTATATGATTATCAAATCATAATCTAAATGATAATTGTATTGAATTTAATTCGTTGAATTTAACTTAAAAGGCGGTTCTTGTAGCCAACATCTATAAATTAAAGTTATACCTAGTAACGCATTCGTTAATGCCGTTTGTTAAAGATTTATAAAGTGAAGGCACAAAAATAATATTAAAAAAAATTAATAATTTTAATTGTAATTTGATTAATATTTAAACATAAAAATTCATAACTTTATAATGACTACGAGAGCAATATTTTTAAATATACTTTCCTCCTACGAGTATTTTAATACACAACAAATACTAAAATTAAATATGCGGTGCGAGCCACCCAACACACGCGTTGTACTTACACGAGGTTTCATTTGCTTTTGAACTTGTTCATAGCATGGAATTTTAATGACATGTTCGTGACGCTCTGTCTGTCTGTCTTTATTTTAAAACTAGCTTATAACCGCGGCATCATTAAAACGGATCTCAAGACTAGTACAATATTATATATACATATATAATAAAATTCATATGCCCTTGGGACACACTGGGGCGTTACTTTAGGGACGCGGTTTCTAATTCAGCTACGTTTAAATATATAATTTAATATTTTTATAATTTTAAGCGTACAAATGTGAAAACATTGTACAATAATGGAAATATGCATGTTTTAATATATTAGTGGAGTTTGAGCCCAAAACATATTAGATGTTCTCCTCAGGTTGCAATTGTTTTTTTGTAATCTTTAAGATGTAGTAAATTAAAAATATTTCCCAAATTCTTTACAAATATTTTATTTTGTACAGTTAATTATGTATGTAATAATGTGTATTTAGTATTTTTGATAAGATATCTATAATAATCCTTGCTACGTATAACTTATACAAACGCTGCTTATTCATCTCTGTGGGTGATCTGATGCCGTTATTTATTTAATAATTATATTCAAAATATGTTTACTTTTAACAAACTCATTATATATACTTCTACACATTTTAACAAACTCGTTATACTTTATCATGACATCTTGTCACGATAATTCTCTTTAATTATATACTAAATATGAATAGAATTTCTTTATAGTTCTACAGATAATATTTGTTTTTAACATATATGTGTATGTAACTAGTTGACGAGTAAATTACGTGTTACCTTAGCAACTTGCGTGTCGCTTTGTACAAAACTCAAATTAAACTTATGTTTATGTATACATGTATAATGTTAATTTCATTAATCAAATGTATTTACAATGTCTGGTCATAAAAAGTATTAGCAAATACTTATTATATTAAAAAATAAATACAGACGTTTATAAATAATACATTCATATTCTTCTTAATAATGAACTTTTACCGAATTAGGAATTAAAGTGTTTTAACATAATTTAATTTAGATATATTATATATATTACTAAGGTAGTCAAAGACATGCCATGCCTTATCACATAAAAAGCTATGTATATGTGAATGTTGCTTAAAATCTAATCTTTTTATATTTTACTACTACTGCGTCAGTAACATCCGCACCCGCTTCTTCCCATTTGCAGTCCTATTTCTCCAGTCCAGTTCCTGCGTCCGCTCCCTCGTCCACTCTCGCTTTTGTTACCGTTCTCCTACCGTTCTCCGTTCTCCTGCTCTCGCTCCCGCGTTCATTTCAGCATGTTCTTCCGCTGCCGCTTCTGCTTTCGCTTCTCACTCACTGGTCACTATGGCCAGGGTAAACTCACGTGATGCCTGTACATTATACCAAACTGCGTGAGTATTTACCGGTTTTCTATCAGCGTGATTAATATAAATAATACTTTTTACAGTTAAATAACATTGAATTTTCGCTGTAAAAACATTGTTTCATACTTTTGAATTTTGAATTTGTTTAACACTGATTTGAAGTCATATTGAATTTCAATGTATTTTTGTCCGACTTTTACATCGGAACTATTTAATATGAAAGAAGGTTTCAAGATGAGCAATGACATAGGTGTTTTTTGACGGCGGAAAAACTCCTAAAAATTCTCACTCAAAATTTATGAAGCTGCTTAACAATTCAGACATTTATAATTATTAATTCTGGAAATTATGTACTTTTCTTTCTAGATATCGCTGAAGGAACTGGAAAAACATTTTGGTAAATTTGTTGGTGGCGTAAGTAGCAAATGATCAAAACATTGCTGTGGTCGTAGCTTCCTCTGGTATAACCGGACATCAACGCGCTCTTGGCAATGCTCTCTTGATGCGCGAATTCTCGATGTGACTTTTTTGATGTGAAAGCGACAACTGATGTTTAGAATGGATTATTAAATATATTTAATTTATTTTTTGTTTATTTTTTGTATATATATATATATATATATTGATATATTTATAATGGTTTCTTTTCTCTTTTTTTTCAGTATATTAATATTGCGGTAGGTGACTGAAGATGAACAAAATGTTGCTGGTTCTGATTCGGAAGATGAATCAATAAACAACACCGCTACTGATATTAGTAGCCATGATTCAAAAGATTACAAGAGATTTACAATAACTTCATATAACAACAAATATAAGTTGTAATAAGCGTATAAGAATTTCAACGTAGGTGGATGTAGAACGCATGGCTTAGCGGTCAGAGCACTTGAGCGGTTTTCAAGAGGCGCGGGTTCAAATCCCGCTGTGTTTAAATTTTTATTCGTTTTCTAAATATGTCTTTTTCAATTTCCTTAGTGTGGGAATAACACTTTAAGAAAAATAAAATGTTTACAAAATTATAGATGTACTTTAAAAGCGCAACGCCTGCTGCGTGCTTTATATAATGTTGGAATAAGAAATAATAATAACCTGAAAAATCTCAAGTCACCGAGTCGTAAACAAAATTTAAATTAAATGTAAACCTTACATTTAATAGTTTTTTTATATAAGAAGATAATCACTGACTATATTTTATCACCTAAGTGTATAATATAAGTATAAATAAAAACGTGCTCTGCACCAGAGATACTATTTTTAGGAACTCAGCAGCAGCACTAGTAGAAATAAATTAAAGCGTCGTAATGAACGTGCCGTCCTCATATGAACAAAAAACGGCTTCATGAGGTGTATGATGTGGACGAGACGGTGCATCAGTCGGCACGAGCACTAAACGAGGACTCTATTTATCGGTCCTAGAAATGACAAAAAATTGTAACAAAATTTTGTGTGTTGTAAATTTATTTGTTAATAATACTTTTAGAATACACTACATCGGACTCAAAACTAAAGAATCTGTTAATATGTCTGTTTTTTAACGTTGATCTCAGTTAAGATAAAAAAAAAAAATTAAGAGAGTGTCATTTAATTTATAAAATATATAATAACAAATAATTAATGCACGTTCTGGCTTTGCCACAGCAACAGCGAAAATTATGTATATTGGATACAAATAATATAAAAACATACAAAAACTTAATTTATTGATCATTTCAATATTTATTATCATTTGTATAAAAATTGTCTGTCTAATTTATTTTTTGAGAGAAGGACGAGATATGAAAGAAAGCTTATTTTGTTGGCAAGTTCGTCGACCGTCCTAATTGCTGCCTGTTATTTTTATCTATTTTTGGAGTTATGTATTTGTTTTTCTATCCTTTTATATTTTGAGTAAATTAAAGAAGAATTGTCTATAATATAGTGTGTTCTAATAAGGAATCCAGTTTCGAGTTATATTTATGTTACCTTTGAGTAAATGACAAGTTATGTACAGTAATTAAAAAAAAATGTAAAATAAAATGAAAAAGAAACAGCATTAGGACAAAAATAATATTTATATCTAATTTGCAGCAAAAGCTTGTCAATGTGACTTGCAAAGATTACCATTATATTTATTACTATAATAAAATGTACTGATTTACGTACGTGTATATTTAAATCTTATCAAGAAATATCCATAAAGAGAAAAGAAAAACATAAATACAATAATAATACATAAGTTTTGTTTCAGCTTCATGATTTTTCCCACATAGCAGGGCTAAGAGAACCTAGTGTACACTCCATTTTCCGCTTTAAGAATGCCATTGCGTGTTGAGTGGCAAACCTCAACGCCGCCCTTATCGCCGCCCTATCATAGCAAGTAGATGAAAATACACACTGTCTACGAGCTTACTGGCCTCTATATCATAACTAGTTTTTATATAAAAAAAAATCTTATGTACCTATTTTATGAGTAGGTTCTTTCTTCTATGTAAAATTTTAATGTAAAATTGCAATATATCCTTTAAATTTTTAAAACTTAAAATTTTTACTCTTTCTCAAGTGTAGAACCACTAGAGTTCGTATCAACTTGGACTTCACCCTTTTTCATATAAACCCATTTAGTGATAAAAACCAGATACGTTTTTCTTGGTAAAAGGCAATTGCGTTTTTTTTTATGGAGACTTACAAAACCCTTTTGTAAGGTATATGGGGTTGTTGATCTTGGAGGCCCATTTTAAATGATTTTTTAGGAATATTGTACCATTTTCACAATCGAAGTTTATTTTTGTCATAGTAAAAATAAAATTGGGTCACGAAACATTAACAGATTTGTAAAGTTTACTTTATAGAATATGAATCAAGGAAATAAACGTTTATTACAAATGTTTTTTCTAAATATAAGTTTATATTATTTATTTTTAAATGTGAATATGTAATAAATTATTTTAAACTTATATAAATAAAGTGAACGGTCCTTTGTGATGCGGAAAGATAGTTACGTTTATTTACTGTACAGAGCTAACTTCTAACACTATAAGGTCTATTATGGTAATTATTTGGATTGATATCTGATATTGGCACTGCCCTATCCTTGGCAGAGTACCTTTTCTAGTATGATTAGCAACCAACGCTTTATTGCATAATACGTAACGTCACAAAGATATTGGAATAAATCCTGCATAGTCATATTCCTACATAGTTCCTACTAGTATAAAAGGTGTAGTAACGAAGACAATAATGCAGTTACATTTTGAAGTAATAGTAAAACACATCAATATGTTTAAGTTCGTGGTTTTATCGGCTATAGTGGCATTAGCAGCCGCCAAACCAAGCATCGTGGCTCCTCTTTGGGGAGGACATATTGCAGCTCCATTAGTCGCTGGGCCATTGGGCGTTGTTGCCCCTGTACCCATTGGTGTTGGTAACTACCGCGGTCCATTATCTCTTGCACCTGGACAGCCCGCTAACATCATAGCTGCTGACGGCAGGCCTTTGGATACTCTTGATGTAAATGTTGATCGCGCTGTTCACCTCACCGCAAAAGCCCTGGACCATGGAATTCACATCTTGAAGAAAAGGTCAATCGTTGCACCTTTAGCAGCCCACATTGGTCTTCCTCTCGCTGCTCGAGTCATTGCTCCCGCTCCGATCGCAGTAGCTGCCCATGCTCCCGTTGTAGCTGCAGCACCTATCACCACATTGGGTTTGGGACACGGTATCGGTTGGGGCCACATTTGGTGAAGAAATAAATATGATAGGTTAGAATCTGCTATAATATGACAAAATAAAGAGAGTTACTATAATATATTTTTTTATTATTATTTGAACCACTAATCTGAGCTAAATGAAAAAAAAACTTAAAGTATATATACAAACATACATCACAAAATATAAGCACAGAAAATTTTATAACGGAGTAACGGATAATGACCTGAAGTAATAAATATTTGTATCATTCTGTGACTTAACCCTGCACTTTCAGTTCAGTTCAGTTCAGTTCTTCAGTAATGGTGGACCACCCGCCCTTTATGCATGGTTTTCATAATAATTCATTTTTTAAGCGGTGCGAGAATGATAATTGACTCTTAAAGTACTAAAAGTCATGTGAAGTAAGGATGATCGATATTGATCGATTTTTAATCCAAATACAAAATTTCGATGTTTTATAATACAATAAGACTTTTTTCAAACACTTTCGAATGAATATAAATTTACCAGCGGCGTGGAAGGCTGTTCCGTTGAGAAGAGTTGGCGAGGAACAATAGTTACTGTTTTTAAATATAAACGTTGCAATTTTATTATTTGATACCATGGTAGTTAACCTGCATATAACTCAAACCATTTTGCTTCCACCCATTTTTATCCTTTTAAATATTCTTTCTACAGAGCTTTACTTTAAGCTTTACTTATTAACATTGTGTTTATAGTGCCTTTAAATTTCTACAGTGGCAAATCAAAAATAGGTTGTGGAATTTTATTGTACATCCATAAAATATACATAAAACAGTATCGACGCATCAATACTGAACTCTATTTATCTATAGAAGGTATAGGTAGGTATAGGTATATCTTATATGAAGGTATCTTCGGAAGTATATCTTCCGTTAATTGGTTAAATATAGGAACACGATAGAAGTGAAGTTGAAACTTCACTCGTCTTGAAAGACGATGATATGAATGATAATAATATTAATGATAGAAAAATACTATTTTTTTTATCATATTCAGCAATTGGATTGAAAGTGTTAAACTTAAATCTTCTCATTATTGTATCAAAAACTTATTGGATTGCTAAGGATTTTTATTAAATTATTTTAATTAAGAAAATAATACTGGTTATTTAAAAGACCTCAAAAATAATCATCGTCTTTTGGAGATCTATTGTACACTGTGACCATTCATATGATTTTTTTAACATTGAGCATAATAATTATTTTAAGACTGATAACTAACAGGGAAAGACACGATAAAAAGTATAGCAATACCAATTGTTTCACATTTCACAACACTTATTAAAATTATTATAACGGTGCTGCAGTTTTGCTTTTCATTAAAAATAATTTATAAGTAATGTCGTTCTGCTGTCCAATAATAACAGTTTAAGTTACAAGTATCGTAAATTTCTATATCATAAAACTAGTTTGGGACTAAAATTTTCATTGAAATTATTCTTTACTTTTTAAAAACAATATAAGCTATATTATAATAGATAAGTAAAGACTTTTTAAATTTATTATGTGGTATTTACAAATGTATTTTCTAATTCCAATTGGTTTTATATCAAATTATAGTTTTTTTAAGATAGTTGTTCATTATACAATGAACTTAAATTTTAACAATGAACGGAAAGTGACTGTAAATGAGAGCTTATTTTTGCATTAGGCTTGGTGATATCAAACATAATATTATGTATATAATGTGAACTTTATATGTATAATATTTTTAGACTGATTGGTTAGTAAAAGTCTATATAAAAATTAAACAAGCAGGAAACTTATGATCGTTTCTTTGACTACAATATTTTTACACATACAATACCCACCAGTATAAAACTTTCTATGCGGATGTTATGATTTTTGTTGTAAGAGTATTTTGATATTTAGTAAATAAAATTTACAATATTTAAATTTAAATAAGATATTATTTAAAAGGAAACTGTATAATAGTTGTATACTACGCATTCTAACACACGGCTGCCAAATCTGGTCGCTTACAAAAGCTCACAATAGATGCATGTATGTTAAATACTAAAAAATATAAAAAAAATTACAACAAAACCATAGGATATATTATAAAAATAATTATTGAAATAGAGTTATAAAGCTTAAATGGGAGTGGACTGGGCATATTCTCCTATATCATCCAATTCTGGTAGCCAAGTTATAAAAAGAGAAAAAAGAGTAAGAATCTTCAAATTCGGAAAATGAGATCAAGAATATAGCAAATTTATGAACTAAAAAATATGGATTAGAAGGCAATTTAAGGGGAAGTCTTTCAAAACGGCATACAAACGGGCATACAGAGGAAAGTTTTCGATGACATTTAAGGATATATACGAGTAATATCAATTTATCAGATCTAATTTGTAGTTTCTTTGAAATAAAGGCTTTTATTATTAAAAAAATAAAAATAAAATATATTTTGGGTGAAAATAAGTTCCTGCTACAATATATATTTTTTTATATGGGATTGTATTTGTGAATAATATTTCAAAGTACTGTAAAATAAATTATTATTTATTTATAAATACTCGTATTATATCATTCTCTAGAGAGTGAGTTTCTAGTGATCTAGCTGAAAATGATGCAATTTTTAAAAAATCGTAACATAATCATATATTATACAATATATAATTTTCAAGTCACTTTTATCCTATGGGTGTGATGTGCTTAACATATTTTGTAAAACCGACGATATTTTTAAAAACATGGTTCTGTTTAGTTCTATGTAATAGTTTATATGTGTAATAGTACTATAATAATTTCAGTATTTGCTTAAATTATAACTCAAAATTATTACAAAATATATCTTCAAACTGCAGACTTAGATGTTTTTTATTATAATATACCTTACCAACAAACATTTATCTATTTTTCTAAGGTCTGATATTTACTTGTATCTCGTTTGCATTCATTTTAATTTATAATCCACATTAACGCTGCTGCCACCCTTGGCTGGAATGGCTTTCCGAGTATGATCAGCTACCGACGCCTTATTGCATAATGTGATACGTCAGAAAGGTGTCAGGAATTTTCTAATACTACTTCGTATAAAAGCTGAAGTAACGGAGATTATGACACAGTTAGTTTTTGAACTTATAGTAAAACAGACCAATATGTTGAAGCTGGTGGTTTTATATGTCGCGGTCGCGTTGGTGTCCGCTGAGCCCATTGCTCCTCTTTGGGGCGGTCATCTCGCTGCTCCACTAGTTGCTGGCCCGTGGGCCGCCGTGGCAGCACCCGTGGCTGCAGCTGCTGTCGCTCCAGTACCGATTGGTCTGGGCAACTATAGAGGCCCACTGTCCCTCGCACCTGGCCAGCCTGCTAATGTCTTAGCTGTGGACGGCAGGCCTCTCGACACTCTGGACGTAAACTTAGACCGCGCTGCTCATTACACTGCGAAGGCTTGGAACCCTGTTGGTGTTCATCTGTTGAAGAAAAGATCATTGGTTTCACCTTTGGTCGCCCCTGTCGGCTTGCCTTTAGCTGGTCGTGTGATAGCTGCTGGCCACGTTCCTATTGTTGCTGCTGCACCAGTTGGCGCCTGGGGCTTGGGACACGGTGCTCGTTTAGGACACCTTTGGTAAAGACCATAATATATTACGTGAGACTAAAATAATACAAAATAAAGAGGGTTACAAATATATATTGTGTCTTATTTAATTTTCACTATTTCCAAATAAAAGAAGTATATAAATATTACTAGTAAAATATGATATTTAAATATTTAACAAAACATAAAAAAATATATATAGCATGACCAAAGAATTACTTAATTAATAAAAAATAAATATATTCGTTGCTTAATATTAGCAAGTAAAATGAAATAAACTAATACTGACACTTTTTTTTTTATTTACATAGAACTACAATTTTAAGAAAGTCGCAGATTATTAATATAAATAGGAAGCCATTTGCAGGTCTGATTGTACATAGTAAGAGGAATAATTAATTAAAAAAGAACCATTAATTAATAATAAATTAACAATTTCTCTGCTGCGATAACACAGAGTGGCGTTGGGGCTGAATTAGCACTCAATGTCTCTAAAAATCGGATAATGCGTCAAAACTTCCTAGTTATTAGTTTATTTTTAGTATTGATAAATACAAAATTATTTCGTACCTTTAAGCGGTAAATTATAAATAATACAATTAAAAATATTGTTAGTTTTCTATATTTATGTTCATTATTATTTATTAGCTTCACTTGTACGTATATAAGAGGGACAATCTAAATTTAACCCACCTTTACTAAACTTTCATCTTTTTCTAATTTCCCTGGAAATTAGACACGTATCCCGACCTCTTGACAATGCAATAATTAGAATTAGAGAGCAGTAACTTGATGTCCTTGCCAGGACAACCAGTAGTGTAGAAAACAATTGTTCTTTTATGCTGCGATTGTTATAATTTATTGTATTTAAATAAATTAAATTATGAGATTCGAATTCGAATTCGAATTTATAAATTTGTATAATATGATTATTGTTCTCTAAAAATATTTTGCGCTTACGAAAAATTATACAACTTTGTAATTTATCGTAAGCATACAATTATTGTACCTATCTCTAACTAGATACAATCTTTTTAGATATTATAGAATATAATGGAATTGAATATAATTCACAGACTAATAGAATTGTCTTATTGAATTATAATGAATGCACGCAACTTCATTAACATGGAGTTTATGACATTATCCTATTTCAATTCATGTTGACATTGAACTTTTGCACAAAATTATAATATCTTCCACATGGAAAGTTACAGGCGATTGTACGATTTTTATTAACTTCGAATTTTTTCTCTCTCACTGACCTAGTGATACTCCGTTCTTCACTTTTCACCCGAATTCGAGACATAAACTTATTGAATGCCCGAAACTCAAACAATATAAATGATGATTTTTATTTGTTAACGAAACTGCCCATCATGTTTTTAGCATTTTTCTGTAGTAGAAGCATTTACATATTTCTTATAGTTAAGCTTAAGTGATAGATCATGGCCTATCATGGTTTTGTTACCAGTACACTGGAAAATGTCTATGACGTTGAACAGTTTAACGTAGAACAGTCAGAAGGGAATTTACTTATTCTTTATTGTTTCTCATAGTTTAGCTGGTCTTTTATGATTCTACATCAGTTGTTCTACTCTTCGATATTAATTAGAGCTTTAGTTCTGCCCAGGATTAATCTATTACCAGGATTAAGAATTAAGCTATTACAGTCAGTTGTTATGACCGAGTTCACTAGGTATATTTATAACCCTCTTGCACCATGCATGGATGCTTAAAATATATTTACTTTGGGAGTAGTTAAAGATTAAAACATGACATATTTTTGTAACTCTTTTTATTTTGTATTATTTTAGCCTAACGTAATATATTATAGACTTCACCAAAGGTGTCCTAAACGGGCACCGTGTCCCAAGCCCCAGGCGCCAACTGGTGCAGCAGCAACAATAGGAACGTGGCCAGCAGCTATCACACGACCAGCTAAAGGCAAGCCGACAGGGGCGACCAAAGGTGAAACCAATGATCTTTTCTTCAACAGATGAACACCAACAGGGTTCCAAGCCTTCGCAGTGTAATGAGCAGCGCGGTCTAAGTTTACGTCCAGAGTGTCGAGAGGCCTGCCGTCCACAGCTAAGACATTAGCAGGCTGGCCAGGTGCGAGGGACAGTGGGCCTCGATAGTTGCCAAGACCAACGGGTACTGAAGCAAAAGCAGCGGCAGCTACTGGTGCTGCGACGGCGGCCAACGGGCCAGCAACTACTGGAGCAGCGAGATGACCGCCCCAAAGAGGAGCGATGGGCTCGGCGGAAACCAACGCGACCGCGACAGATAAAACCACCAGCCTCAACATATTGGTCTGTTTTATTCTCAGTACAAAAACGAACTGCTTCAAAATCCTCGTTACTTCAGCTTTTATTCTAGTTAAAGTTGTAGGAATTGTTTCTGCCACCTTTGTGACGTGTAATATGTATTATGCAATAAGCCGTTGATAGTTGATCATACTCGGAAAGACAATATGGCCAAGGGTAGCACTAACTCTAATGTTGATTATATATTAAAATATTCTGTAACACTTATATTATACCTTATAACCAAGTAAAATCAAGTATTTTATTAACACTTCAAAAATACTATGTAGCACAATTTTATTACTTTTTTTAATCTTACCCTGAAATAAATTATAAAGGAATTTAAAAATATTTTTCAGTAATTATGTTGCTAATTGTGATGTTAATTTAATTCATTAGTTGTTATCGTTAATCAATCTCGTATTTAATAAAACAGAAAAACGTTGTCTGTAAATATTATAATGAAAAAATAGGTAAGCATATCTAATATTTTTTATGTCCATTTGCTCGTTTTTTTGTACTATTTTCGAAATTACTGCACACTAAAATGTCCCGCGCCACCTGAGTTACGTTTTTCTAAAACCGTTTTTAATATCTTAAGTGTTTGAATAACATTTAAATTTTTTTTAAATATTTACTACGCGTATTTAAAATAACCTTTTTTGATGTATAGTAAGTAGCTATTCAACTCGGGTAATGCATACATTACTTTTAAGAATAGGCTAGCTAGTGTAAATCTATAATTGACGAGACAAGCTATGAGAAAAAAAGAAATGGTGGCTTATCAGACGTATTCAGCTTAAAGAGCATTTTTTGTTGACATATAAAAATTAAAGTCTTTGAATATCACGTCATGTCACGTATCTTGAAAAAATACGTATATTAGTTATATTCGCATTTTTTCGATTTACGACAAAATCGCTTTCATGCGTCATTATGTTTCTAAAATATATAGGTACTTTGTAATCATAGTATAAGTTTATTTATAGTTGCTCGAAGTATATATATGTCAAAGAAGGACCTATATTATAATTTTTTAAATTAGTAACATCAGCATCTTTGACGTCACGTACTGTACCATTATTTTCAGTCAAAATTACAAATTACTAAACCCAGTTATTTTTTTACCGAGAAATTAATTTAATTACTGTTAATTATTAAAAGATTTGAAAGATATGGGTTTGGGACTAGAAGCAAAAAGGGTACAAGAATAATAAACTTTGCATTACAAAATAGACTTGAGTATTGCATTACAAAATAGATTTGAGTATGAAAGTAGCTTTTATAAAAAAATAAAAAAAGGGAGTTGGATTTACCCTAATGGACTTTATAAGAACGAAATAGACTATGTTATGACTAGTAATAGAAAAGTTTTTAAAGACTTGTCTATCATAAGCCATTCAAATTTTAACATGGATAACAGAATGTTTCGGGCCACAATAACAGGAGAGCACACGAAGAAGTATAAACGATAACACAATAAATATTCAAACCGCAGGATACAGATTTACTGCCAAAAGATTTCAAACATCACTGGAACCTGTGAGACCTGAACAAATTAAAATTATATCAATACAAGAACAATACACTCATTTTATAAATCACTTAAAAATGTTAATTACAAAAGTAAATACAAATAATAAGAAAGAACTATCGGAAAGAACGGAAGGAATTATTTAAAGGAAGATAATGTAAAAAATAACGTCATCTGATAACTGAAATAAGTAAGAAGATCAACGACCAACTTAGAAATGAAAGAAAAACGAAACACCATAATACTATGAAATATATATATAAAATAGGAGGAATAAAAAAAGCACTGAAAAAAGACTGGACGCCAAAACAAAAGTGGCAAAATACAGCAAAGAGACCTGTATACTAAAAATAGCTACTGAATTCTACAGAAATTTATATCAAAACCGTCGAGCTGCTAGGGGACTGGAACTGGTAGGATCAACCACAAAAGTATTTGATACACTAACTGACGAAGAACAAACACTATATTAGAAGAAGAAACCATGAAGGCAATTAGTACGCAAAAATTTGACAAAATACCGGGATTTTATACAATTACAAACGAAATCCTAAAAGTAACACTTCCAGTGATCAACCCCCAAAGCTCAGATTTATTTAAAAAAATATAAATTGGACTAAATGAACAATTATACTGCTTGCTTTATATAAAAATGTGACAATTACAGACCAATTATCTTAGTGTCTAATATATTTTCTAAAACTATTCTCATTAGAATTACAAATATACTTGAAGAAAATTCATGTAATTAAAGAACAGGCTGGATTCATTAATAAAATATAAATTAAACGGAATAGAGCGAAGCATCATAGGAGTCAATAGAACGGACAGTGTGAAAATAAAAGATATCAAAAGAAAAACAAAGTTTAAAAATGCATACACAACTTACAAACAATTGAAGTGGAGATGGGCAGAACATGTAATAACAAAAAATAATAAGGAGAAATGGACAAGAACAGTAATAACAGACAGTAATAACAGTGGGTACCCTAGCCACAAGACAGCAAAGGGAAAAGAGGTAGACATATTAAGATTTGAGGATGATATCAGGGAAATATCGGGGCCAATACGGACCCGTGAAGCGAAGTATAGACAAACGTGGAACGCTTTACGGAAGCCCTTAGTCGGAAGACATATTACATCGGATTAACGACCGAAAATATATGTAAATCACGATTTAAAACTAAGTAATTATTTTAAATTAAGTTAGGTATTTTCATATTCATATAGCATGTAAGCAAACTAGAGTAACAATAAAGGCTTATTTATTTTAATTATTAAAAAGCAGGATATAATAAAATATGTATGGCAATAATTTAACGACAAATATTATATTAATGTAACACAAATTATACTTAGCTTTTTAAAGGATGATATTCGTCCGTCCTCACCAGATGCTGGAGCAAAAGTAATCCTGGAGGTATCCAGGATATAAGGATAAGATACAAGGTATTGGTATCTTTATCCCTTTTACTTTACCGCCTGGCGTTACTGTTAGTAATAAATAACATGGCGCCACTTTCCAGCTGAAAGACAACTACGCTACAATGTATGTTAATACTTATTACAATATTATAATAAAAATACTTATAAATCTAATTGAATTATTGTTTAATTATATTTACATCTATATTTTGATAATGTTAAATTAATTTTGGACCGGAAATTAATTTCTAATACAATGTAGTATTTGTTACTTTCATTATTATTACAATATTATAAAAATACTTATATATTAAATTGAATTATACATTAATTGTGTTTACAACATTGTTCATCAAACTAATATTTAACCGGAAATTAACTTCTATTACAAGAGACAAATAGTCTCTTAAATATAATTACAATATTATTATAAAACCACTGATAATTTTAATCGAATTATAGTTTAATAGTATATCAAATTAATATTTAAGCGGAATTTAATTTACAACACATCTACTGAAAACGCATCTCCTGCTTAAATAGACAGTTATAATTAAATTAATTATGACATTATTAAATCGTATAAATAAAAGATAAACATTTAAGAAAATAATATGAATGATAGACGGCGTTGCACCGATATATATTATAATATTTTGTTTATATCAACAGAACCCAGTACATTTATTACATCTATGTAACGCTCAGGGTAGACACATGTTATAGAAAACATAAGTACAGTAATACCCCGCTTTACGCGACCCCGTTGTACGCGGTTTCACTATAACGCGGATGCAAATTTCGCGCTCAAATGCCTCGAATTACGCGAAAGAGTGTTTATAAATATAATGTAGTCATCAACTTCTCTATGGTCGCGGGATCCCCGCTTCCTCTGTATATTCTCCTTGAAGAATCGGGAATTCACAGTCCAGTAGAATTAAAGTGATTGATTAAAATGATT
>JAOYRR010000206.1:0-102323 GCA_038994665.1 Podotricha telesiphe | reverse complement strand
ATGCTATTTATTAAATATTTTCACATATATAAAGTGTTATTCACACACTTACAGGATATGAAAAACATTTTCAGAAAACGTATAAAAATTTAAAATATCCGTCGTTGTTGCGACACAGATTGAAGTTGTGTTTAGGTATTTATGACTTCATATCTAACTTAAGATAATGTATTTGTGGGTTTGGCTGAAAATATATATTTAGAAAGCGGTCCTTACTTAGTGTGTAAGTTATTAATTGGCTAAGCGCTGAATCTCTTGAAATTTGATTGCAAAATGTTTTTTTGTGCCTTAATGAGCTTTGAAAATAGTATTGAATATATTATTAATAATTCATATTAGTATATTATATAACACATATGTTGAAGTCTAAGAACGTCATCTAAGAAATAAATAAAATTTCTTTAAAATAAATTATAGTAATTTTATGTAACATTTTTCATTAAAAAAAGTAATAAATGAAAATTGTGATATTCAAAATGAATAAAAGCTAAATTATTTTGAAAAAACAATGTCACTAATTTACACAATACAAAATTTTGTAATAAGGAAGTCAAGAATGCCATGCCCGAATGTAATAACTTAACTGCATTCTTGTGCAGGCAGCCGGTATCAATCGCTTGAAGCCGTTGAGCAAATTCTTTTGAACAAAATATTTTTATTGCAATAAACAAAGTTGAAAATACACAACATACACATTAATAATATTTTTTTTACAATAAGGATATTGTAGGACTTAGATATTCATAGGCTCTAGGAAAATAATTATGTAACAGTTAGTATATGTTAGTAACCTTGTTAGTATATGTTTCCTAAATTAAAATTAAACTACATCTGTTTGTATCATCTTAATACAATACAAAATTAATATAATATAATACTCATCTGTACATTATTATTAAATTATAAAAAATTCAAAAATGTAGTGATATTTTTATAAATATTTTACTTTACTTCTTGGATCCCGTCTGTTTCTAGAGTTAAGATGAACCTACATAAAAAAATTAGAAATACTGTTTTTTTTTTTATTCAGGTGTGACACAATCGGTAAGTCACGTAAAAAAATGTGATTGCAAATAATTATTTTCAGCTTTCCCTATTATAAAAAGAAATATTAAGTTATATTGTGCAATCAAAACTAAAAGACTTTTTTTACACGATAACACATGCTTAAAATGAAGTACATTATTTAATTGAATTCATTGCATAAAATGTATTCAAAGTGCAATTATTATTTAAAAGACATAATAGGACAATTTCATTATTTAATACATTCAATACGATTTGAACTAATATACACGTATTAAGTAATATAGAACTGAGCTGATTTGGGCACTATTGTGGCGTAGTTCTTAATGCAACACAAAAATTGTGGGTTTAATCAGCGCCTGTAGGATGTTTATGATAAATAAATTAGTTTCAAAAAGAAACTGAAAGGTACAAATAATAATTTGGTTATCATGGCATAGACATCACGTTTGTACTAAGAAAATATTGTATTATTACTGGATCCGTACACGTGTACTTATTTCAAGCAATCCTTAAATAACATTACAAGTTTTTTTTTACTGATAGAGTCACATGCATCCTTCACATACTTTATTCTGATGAGAACTGTATGAGAAATGCATGAGAAAATCCATTTGGGTTAGGGACATGGTGCTGTTTTAAGACATGGGCATTAGGTTCTCTCTACGCAGCTGAAAAACTGAAAGATACAAGAAATAAGCACGCAAAAAATAAGTTTTCCGAAATCATTTACGAGTAAGTAATTAAGTAATTTTTTAAATTAAGTTAAAGTTAGTCTTTCATTAATATTAATAATGGCCAATATTTTTCAATATCATTAAACACTTTTTTAAATTAAATTTATAATATATATTATATATTTGTGATTATAAATAAAAATATAATAATTGTAATTTTATTACGATTCATCTTGTCCAATAATCTCGCATCAATATGCTATTATCAATGATAACACTGAACAATTTTATAATTGTCTCGAATTATTTTCAGGTATTTAAGTATTTTTCGTATCTAAGTCAACAATATATTTTAAAGTTAGTAAAGTGAATGGACCTTTATAATACACAGCCCAAGGTAACTAAGAACTATTATTATATTTAATATTAGACCTGTACTGGAACTAATTTTGAACGGTATAAGGTATAAAATGTAGTTTTGGTTACCTGCAATTTGTTATACGTGCGCTACCCTTGTAGTGGTTTTCTTTCCTAGCACAATTACTAACCAACGCCCTATAAGTGACGTCACAAAGGTATTTAGGAATAGCGCCTACAAGTTCAACTAGTATATAAGCTAAACCTAATAAGGGGTAAGTATCACTTAGTATTGGAACTCATAGCAACACAGACCACAATGTACAAGCTGGTGGTGTTGTCCGCGATCCTCGCTTCGGCCGTTTGTAAGCCCAGTGGCATTGCATCATTATGGGGTGGACACTTGGCAGCTCCTTGGGGAGCAGCAGTCGCCGCACCCATTGCTGCAGCTCCAGTCGCTCCCATTGGAGCTTACAACTACAGGGGCCCACTTTCTCTCGCCCCTGGTCAGCCTGCCAACATTTTGGCTCACGACGGCCGCCCACTCGATACCCTCAGTGTTAACGTCGACCGTGCAATTCATTATACCGCAAGAGCTTTGGACCCTGCTGGTCATGGTGTGCATGGAGCGCATTTATTAGGTAAAAGATCACTCGTTGCACCCTGGGCCGCCGCTCATTTAGCTGTTGCTCCTGGAGCTGCCTGGGCTCATTCTGCGCATGCTGTGGTCGCACCTGCTGCCGTAGCCGTAGCCGCTCCCGTTGGCCATTTGGGATGGGGACATGGTGCTGTTCTAGGACATGGGCATTGGTGAACACTAAGCGAGCTTAACTTGGATCCTCAATTACTATAATAATATATAGAGAGTTACAAACATATTAATACGTTTTATTATATTTCCCTTGTACTTATTAATACTTTGTATTTAATTTTAGTAAGTAGCTATTTGTCAGTAGTATAAAATAATTCAATCGTAGTTAAAAAGAATTTGAATTTAAAGATTAGAACAAAACAACATTACTACTATATACTATTTTATATTATTTTTAAACAATTTTTTTTCTTGAAATTATAATTTTTATTAATTATCTTTCTATCACATTCACAAAGCTGTGATTTAAATGTAACATACTGAAAAAGGCGCAGGCGCATGATAAATATAAACTAATAAATGAATAAATTAGTAGTGTAGACCGCAGTGGGTCAGTCTCTTACTGTAAACGCGATTGGTTGCACGTTCGAATACCGCCCGGTGGAATGATCATACCTTAATTATTTTCATTTCTCCGCTCTGGTGATAAAGATAAAGCACGACGTTGTGGTTCGCCACTCTACACGTCTTTAAAGTGCTTACTTTAAGAAATTAAGGAATGTTTGTGAAATACGATAACAAACTGTTCCACGATATTATCAAATAAATGCACCGCTACTGCATGAAATATTGTCTCTTATTTGATCAAATATTAAAATATTTATAATAATTAGATACTAAAAGAAATCTTTTTTTGTTTCAACATGGCAGTTTTTAAAAACAAAGATAAAATTCTAATAAATAATTTTTTAATTATCCATTTATATGAAATACATAAAGTATCTTTATTATAATTTAAGCATATACCTACTTCGAATTCCATGTATTGCAGCGAAAGTAATGAATTATAGTAATTAATATATTTTTAAAATGATTATTTATTATGAGAACTATTTTTAGAAGCTGTCGTTCTTATATATGTTAGTATATTAGTTAAAAAGTGTCACCTAATCTAAACCAACTTAGCTTAACAAAGCAAAGATTACAAAACTTAAAATATATTTACGATACATATAACATGTAAAGTGATATATATTAATATTATTAAATAAATAAGCATATTTATCAAATATTTGAATTTTAAAAATAACATAATAATAAAATACTTATTCTTTATATATATAATTTATTAATGTGTTACAATATTATTATATTGTATCATTTTTTTAAGAAAATATTTTAGCCAATCTTCTTCGGCATTCTTGTTTCTGTTTATAGGTGTATTAACAATTGTTTACGCATCATTATTCTAAAATTAATGCTACCTAGCCACGGAAGTCCAGAAGATGTTAGTAACTTTAATAATATAAAAGTTGAGTCTTCTATCAACGAATGATAACGTTTTTAAAAAATAATTTGATCCGTTAAGGGTTTGCTTTTTAAAACGTATAAATTTAATGAATTTATTTTAAATATTTTCTTATTAGGTTAACTTAACCTAACCTAACTGTATCTGCACATACAATGTGCATGTACATGTAAAATAGGTACCTCCATAAAAATAAGTCTAGCTAAAGAAGCGTTACAGTGTTAATTTTATTAAAATCTTTAGACGTTCTGAATATTTAGCTTAGCGTGCGATAAGTTTTGGCTACCGGTTTGTATAAATTAAAAAATGGTATGTAGGTTGAAAGTAAGTTTATTGTCTAGTATCCCAGCATTGTCATGATGACGGTCATATATGTAGGCGATATGCCAGTATTTTGGTGTCCAGAGACCGTTATGACAATGAAAATAACACTTATATTCCTTAGTTTAATATTGTACAATACAAAGACACACTAGTACAGGACAATATGATTATAAGAAAAGGCAACGCTTTATACAGGCAGACACAGTTTTATATTTGTGGGAACTGCCACTTACGTTATAATAAATAACATCAATTACATTATAACAAATAGTTTTACATTAACCTAAACCATTTATTTTCAACATATAATAAACTTATTTTACTAAGATCATTTACAAGATGGCGAATTAAATAAGTTTATTGATAGAAACATTTAAATTACACTCAGAATAATTATATTAATTTTAATTTATTTTACTTTAAATATGTAATAATTAAACAATAACTCAATATTCAATATTTGACAAACAAAACAGTCAACATACTAGTTATAAAATATTAGATTTTAATACATAACAGCATTAGGATTACAAATGACCATTAAAATATCAATCTTAAATATATTTAATATTTTTATAACTATAAAATCATTACATATCGATTTGCGCCCATATATTATACGGAAATTACACTTTTTAATGTGTGTATATAAAGAGTTGTCAATAAAACCTGAACTCGTATTTTTTTTTCCTTAAAGTGAGCTACAGTGAGTAGGCATTTCATATTAAGCATCCGTTGTAAATCTTTGCCTTACAATCACCAATGAATCAAACATGCCGAATCGTATGAACATAATTTGTACATAATTTGTACAAAAGTAAATTTTTTAAACATAACATTTTAGGAGCTGTAGTGAAAAAAAAACTTGTTATTTATAATTATGTGACATTCTTTCGACAATTTATTATAAAAAATACTGTTTTAAACAAACTCTTTAGGTATCAAAATCGCCTATAAAAGTCATTCTTTTGAGTGCAGTGCGAAAACTTTTGACGATATAAAAGATAGTGTTCTACATAATAATAGTATTCATTTTTGCTCTCAAAAAAGTCTTTGATGTAGTAAAGTAACGCCGAGAATTTTGTAAAAGTCACGTTTTTGTGTTATATTGCAAACGCATGCAAAAACATTCGAGATAGATCAAAATTATGTACCATATATTCTAAAAAAATCTAAGGCATTTACATATTTTCAAGTAATAGGCTATCGGCCTATTTTTGTCACTTTCAGTTTTGAAATCGCTTGAGAGATGAAAACAAAATGTTCGTTACATTATTTTCCTGTGCGAGTTTTCGTTATAAAATCATCGGTGACATTATCATAAGTAGTTTCATTTATTAATTCCGTCTCAATGCCTAATGAGCTAGAGCTTTTAAATGTTTTTGGCTCAAAATCTAAATAGTTTTCTACTCTTTTAGAAAGGAAAAGAATGTTATGTTTACATATGTGAAAAGCTTTCTAGGTTAGGATCAACATATTGGAAACTCTATTTTCGCACAAATGAAGATACTCTGTAATATTCCTTTTTAGATTCTGGTAAGTGTTACCAAAATTCTTTGGGAAGAATTGAGGCTTTGGAAATATATGTATTCTTAAATTAAATTGGACAAACCGCTTTTCGTTAATGTTGATAATGGAAATGATCAATCGAACCATCACCAAGCATGTTTACAGTCAGACGCTGTCCTACTGCGCCATGATGGCCGTTGAATGTTCAAAAGACAGATAAAAAGGGAAAAATGTTTCGCAGACACATTAAGACTGATAAGAGATTCTTAAAACATCAGAAAATCGTGAAACTGTATGACCGAATATGTCCGTAAATTTGCCGCCCTCGGCTATAGCCTACTTAGCCTGCTGGTAAATCCACTACTAAATTCTCCTCAGTAATCTATTGTCGAAGTATGTTTAATAAGATTTAAATAAAGGAATTATAAAAAATATATAAAGGCAAAAAATAGTTATTTTATTATTGATAAAATGTTTTTATGTGTCCTTAGTAAAACCACCGCACCAAAAATAATTTGAAGTAAGATTCGTTAAATTATTTATTTATAATGGTTCCAGAACTGTACTTCATTTTGTAAAAATATTTCTATACCAATTTATGAATTTAATAAAAGCATCACTATTTGTTTTTTAATACTCTTGTTTCTTTTGTCTCTTTTATAATCAGTACTTGACTTAAATAAATGATACTTTTACATTTAAAAATATAATAATAACATCAAAAAAATTGAAATCATCACCACATACAATCACACGGAATATATACATACATATATATATACACAAATATGTGGAAAAGAAATGCACAAATCCAGTACTTTTCATGATCATATAACATAAATACATTAAAATAATGAAATTAATGTTATGTAATGTTAATGTTATGAAATTAATTTATAAGCACTACCACTTTTTGCTAGTTATATATTTTAGCAATTATATTCGAAAATACGAAAAAAAATGCTTTTACAAGTTTCATGTGTTATCAAAAGTTGTCCTCTCATGGCCGACGCGATGCTCGACAACGCCCATTTAGTAAAGTATGAAGTATATAAGACAATTGCAATTTGGAGACAGCATCAGTGTTTCTGAATCCAGAAAGCAACACAGACCACTTACAAAATGTTCAAGCTGGTGGTGTTGTCTTGCGTCCTAGCGGCGACGTCCGCGTCCAGCCTGTTTGGAGGATATGTATCACCTTTTTCCCCCCATTGGCGTGGACGCTGCACCTTTTGGGAACCTTCCAACTACCGTGGACCACTCTCATTGGCTCCAGGTCAACCTGCCAACATTTTGGGCGGCTTTGGCTTTGCAGATCACCTCTCGACACTTTGATGTGAACTTCTGGATCGCTCAGCTCACTTCACAGCCAAAGCTCTGGATAATGGATTCCACGTTCTGAAGAAGCGTTCGCTCGTGTCTCCTTTCATCGCTCCTTATACTGCACCTTACGTTACCCCTTACGCTGCGTCGTACGCTGCCCCCTACGCTGCATCTTACGCTGCCCCTTACGCTGCATCTTACGGTTCACCTTGGGCATACTCTGCTTCTCTCTTGCAGCCATACAACTACCGCGGACCTCTTTCTTTAGCTCCTGGACAACCTGGGCTAACATCCTTGGTGCCGATGCAGGCCTCTTGACACACTTTGGATGTGTCAACCTGGACCGTTCCGCCCACATCGCCGCTAAAGTTGCCGCTGGTTCTCACTACATAAAGAAGCGCTCTGCTGCCCTCATCGCCCCTGTTGGAACTGTTACCGTCGCCAGGTCGCCACTGATCGCCTCATCCTACGCTTACACTGCTCCCTTCGCAGGTGCACATCTTAGCCCATTCGCCTACACCTACCCTGCTGCCCCAATCACTCGCATCTACTAAAATAACTTCAAAAATATCTAAGGCAATGTAAATAAATGTGTTTAATTATAAATGTACTATGTAATTATTTTTTAAAATCATACATTTTTATGAACAGTCGTGATAGAATTCTCGCCTTATGCGTATCCTAGACCAGTCATTGGGCAACTCAGACCAGGATTCATTTTGTAAAATATTTAATTAAAGGGACAATCATGTGGTGCTAAATATTACATCATTCAACTTAATTGATTCCCTAGTTACTTACAAGATATATCGTAAATCTAAAGTTTTATCTATGCACTAATTTAAATAAAAGATCGTTTATAACTTCAGAAGTGTTAGATTTCTCTTTGCTATAACATTACTTAAGTCTATGGTATTATGTTTGTATTATATTATTAACATCTTAACATTTGCTGTTTAAAAGAATATATAGAAATTTATAAAAAATAAATTGGTTTGACTATAATCAAAGGCGGTGGTTGTGGGTTCTAACCCCACGTGGGTCAAGTCATATAATTTTTATTTCATTGCTCTGTTGCTTTAAATGCGTACGAAAGTGCAGAGTGGAGTGTGTTGACTCTGCCTAAACTGCTATGCGAAAAAAGCGTGACGCTGTTTTATATACGCAAAAATGAAATAATACTTTTGAAAGATATTTTATTATTATTTAAACAACTTTTGCAAAGACGCCATATTGTTTATGTTTTATTGTTAAATTGGTCTTTTACGCTTAATGGTTGGTAGAATTATATTCAAATATATAAACGGACAAAAAGAGGAAAATATTTAAAAAACTTAACTCATATTTTAGTTCTATGGTTTCATCACACTAAACTTTTTTATATAATTATTTATATTTCAACGTTGTAAATAAAAAAGTTTTTTGAAAACGAACGTTGTGTTCGAAGTTCTAACTTAACACCGCGCTGTGATTTTGGTACCGGAGAGGAAAAGTGGAAACAATTTAAATATAATCATATTCCCCTTCCTTTTTATTAGGATCAAAATATTAACTCGTTCAATAACCTATTTAATATTTTTTATATTTAATAGAAATAATCAATAGTAAAATATAAACATTGTGAAAAAAAAATGCTTCAATGGGACACGAACGCACAATCCCTTGTTAACAGTTAAATGCTGTCTCAATGCTCTTTGATGGTTTATAAGCAAACAAATTGATATTTTTTCTTGTGAATGTTCAAAGTATCTACATATGTAAATTCACAAGCTTCTTCTTGTAGCTTTACTCACGTGGTGTTTTGATAACTTAGTCTATATTCTTCCCAAGGCTTCAGACTATCCATATCAAAGTTCATTACAAATTCTCGGCATTTAAGTCGTGAAAAATACATACACAGATAAAGAAACGGATAGATACAGCAAGTATGAATTTTTTTATGTCCAATATGGTAAGGAGTAATATATAATTTTAGTAATATATATTTATGTCCAATATGGTAAGGAGTAAGTAGTATACATAGTATACTATTGAATTTTTTGAAAAGGATTACTTGATATAACTGTTTCATTTGTTGTAAATAGTTATAATATTTGGTTATACAAAAAAGATAGATATTATATGCTATGGTGGACTTACTACGCGCGGACTAACTAGCGGCCCGCTTGCGGCTTCGCTTGCGTAAACTACGCGACTAAACTATTTCGTATTTTTGCCCTCAGCGTTTTTACTTAAATCACAAGCTTTGCTTAAATTAGTAATTTTAATGATTTTACCTTTTTTACTTATAAACCGAATTAAAATAAACACAAAATGTTAAGAGAAGTCTAGTAATATACAATAATAAAAACTGAATTTAAATCGGTTAAGTCAAAGCTGAATATGCGGGCACAGACCCACAGATATACAAACAAAAACAGATAAATAGACAAACAGAAAAAATAAATAAATATCATTGTTTTGGCTTCTATTATATTGATTAATGCCCCACAAAATATTTTTTTACATATATCTTCAATATACAAACAGCAATCAGTAACATTTTTATTATATGTATTGATATAGATCAGAGAGCCAGAGCGCAGGTTATTTTTCAACTTATTTGACACTTATCTTTATATTGTGGTCAAATTACACCAAATTTTATGAATAGAACTTTTTTATTTATTCTCACGTACAAAGCTATATTACTTTCAATTGAATAGATTTAATTTTTGTTTGAATAAGTAACAAGAATCTATCCATCCATACTGACTTTTACATTTATAATATTAGTAGGATAGTAAAGGAAATAATCAGATTTAGAAATATATTACCTACAACGGTATAGTTCTGCCGTATCAAGTAGATACGATAAATTAAATCTAATACTTATACTTGTGTGCTTTTTGTTTTTGCACAAATTTAACTTTGAATTTAGCATATATTATCGGTATTTATTTTGTATGATAATATATTTTATAATTCAGAAATCCCTGAGATTCTCAACGACTTATGATAAATCATTTATGAGAACTCCATCACAAATTGCTTATCATAAGTTTGTCTTTTTTCAGAATCAAGGAGCAAAATCTCAAAAAGGAAACTAAGTATTTATATAAAAAGGGAGTAAACAACAAACCAATTTAGAATTACAAATTTGTAATTATATACATTTATTAACATTGTTTAAAATATTTTTGACTTCAGTTTAGTAGTAGCGAGCGATTGGGGCAGCAGGGTAGGTGTAGGCGAATGGGCTAAGATGTGCAGCTGCGAAGGGAGCAGTGTAAGCGTAGGATGAGGCGATCAGTGGCGACCTAGCGACGGTAACAGTTCCAACAGGGGCGATGAGGGCAGCAGAGCGCTTCTTTATGTAGTGTGAACCAGCGGCAACTTTAGCGGCGATGTGGGCAGAACGGTCCAGGCGCTTGACGTCCAAAGTGTCAAGAGGCCTGCCATCGGCACCAAGGATGTTGGCGGGTTGTCCAGGAGCTAAGGAAAGAGGTCCGCGGTAGTTGTATGGCTGCAAGAGAGAAGCAGAGTATGCCCAAGGTGAACCGTAAGATGCAGCGTAAGGCAGCGTATGGGGCGCGTAAGATGCAGCGTAAAGGTGCCGCAAAATGACGGCGTAAGGGACAACGTAAGGTGCAGTATATGTGAGCGATGAAAGGAGATAAGTGAACGCTTCTTCCAGAACGTGGAACTATTATCCAGAGCTTTGGTGTGAAGTGAGCTGAGCGTGATCCAAGTTCACACATCCAAAAGCAAAGTCGAGAGGCCTGCCATCAGCGCCTCCAAAATGTTGGGCAGGTTGACCTGGCTTCACCAGAAAGTGGTCCACGGTAGTTGGAAGGTTCCCCAAAAAGGTGCAGCGTACGCCAATGGGGAAAAAGGTGATACATATCCTCCAAACAGGCTGGACGCGGACGTCGCCGCTAGGACGCAAGACAACACCACCAGCTTGAACATTTTGTAAGTGGTCTGTGTTGCTTTCTGGATTCAGAAACACTGATGCTGTCTCCAAATTGCAAATTGTCTTATATACTTCATACTTTTACTAAATGGGCGCTGTTTGAGCATCGCGTCGGCCATGAGAGGACAACTTTTGATAATACATGAAAGTTCACTTGAAAGGGTATTTTTTCCGTCACTTCATGTGCATATCATTATTTCTAAAATGAAACGTTACGCTATAAATATAGGAATCAAAATATTAAAATACATATTTGTATACTTTTTCTTCAAATGTCTTTTTCTGTTGTTTCGATTGCGAATCGGAAAATTGGTAAGATATGATTTAAATATTTTAAGTAAGGACATAATGTGAAAATATAATTGTTGTTCGTTTATTAGACTAATAAATTAGAACAAAAATCTATTACAGTATAGTCCTTATTTTACACTTTATTGTAAATTCAAAAATTATAGTTTTAATAATAACAGAAAATAAAAATTAGTAAGAAATAAAAGAAAATACAAAACACAATACTGTAATGCACAATGCAACTTTAGAACAACCTTAAAATGAAAGAGAGATATTATATTGGAGGTTCCCTTTTTCTCGCATTGCATATCCTGTCAGAGAGAACCTAGTGTCAAGACACCTAAACCTTAAGGCCAAAGGCTTCAAGTAGCAAATTAAGAAGTGAGCAACAAGTGACCAGTAATATAAGGAAATGCTTTCTTGAAACTATGCTTAAAAAGAAAAGCAATGTACATGAATTTTCAAAGTGGGATTACGATCGGAACGAAGAAATCGGGGACCGTCTATAAATTAAATATGCTCTTTAACGTACGGTGGGGTTAACCTATTTATATATATGTAAATTAACATTGAAGCGCAAGGAACTGGTTATTTATTTTATTTTTAAAGTTATGCTGGCACTTATTGTGTAATTAATTATAGATATTATATTACATATACCTACTCGTGTATTAAACTTGTTGTGAGAGTCTTTGTAGCATTTATTTAATTCAAAATAATAAGATACTAGCCGTTTCGCGGCGTCTAGTATAAGCGAGTTTTTGTTATTTGTAAGCAGCAAAAAGTTTAAAATTAACATAGAACATATTTATACATCAGATTTATTTCAATTTCTTAATCTTAATTATCTTATAAAAGCCAAAACGACAAAGTAATTCCGCAATTTGTCGCCTTGTACGCTCATTCGTTACACGTTTTATAATATGATATAAACGGATTTTTATGTCGAAATTAAATTCAACTAGGTACTATTAAAGTTTTCAAATATGCAGCTTCTACTAATAAAATGATCGTTTACCTTATGATAATGATCTACCTACCTTATATATTTTCGTATCTGTTTTTATGAAATATTTTAGCGAAATTGCGAGCTAGAGGTTGGACTAGTAGACTGGTGTTGCCCATTACCTTAGCCGGTCGATTATATTTTCTATATATTAATTGTTCTTCTTAAAAAATATTTATACGGAAATTTAGTAGACGATCTATGAAATTTGGTACAGCTAAGTAAAATAATAATAGAAAATATTTGTATGCTATGTATAAGTATTGGGGTGTACCTAATAAATGAAAGTTTATTTACACCACACAGATCTCATTTTTTTCACAACTTCTAACACAAAGGTTGTGTGGAAGAAATCGCTAGTTAGCATTATATTGTCAATTATATTGTGGTCTACAGTAAATAAATAAATAAAGTGTATATGGAGAAGAAGTGTAAACTAATATAATAATGATTACACTCACCACTAGCACTTGACTGACACTTTTCTATATATAAGACATACACGTTCCTAAAGCAACGCGTATTTTACACTTTATCGGCGGGGCCTATAATATAAATATGTCATCTATTATCATTATATTGATTGAATAACATTAAAATTTTCTCAATATATGGAATGCATCATGCAAATTAATTACAAATGAATCTTTGTACATGTCCTTATTCAGATGTTTTTTTTCGGTTTAATGAATTCAAAACGTACCGTCTTAAAATGTATGAAAGTAATTAGTAGAGAGGTATACTTTAAAATATTTAATAAAACATATTAGAATCAGGCATATCATATAATGCAGTAAAGAAAACAATATACAGATTATATTAATGTGTGTATTTGTAGTCACTTACACATTTTCAACGCCAGCTGAAAGCAATTAAACAGTTTATTGATGATTTTTTAGATATAATCGCTTTAGTTGATACTTTTCTATGAGCTTATAATGAAATATTAAACACAACTGAAAAAATAATAGCATATTTTTTGTACATAAATGGATAATATATAATCTTGATACTATAACTAAGTATAGTATAGTAAGCAGATAGAGTGCTCCAGCGCTTAAGACACTCCGTCCCCCATATTAAAGCAGTAAAGTAATTTTGCATTGCGCATAAAAATATATTTCTTATGTTATTATTTTGTTTTAAAGACAACATTCCGGTCTCACGTTTTATTCATTTTATAAATTTAATAAGTTCAGTTCTGTTTTTAGTTATAGAATATATTGAATCTCGGTCTCTCATATAGAGTAATAGTCAAAGAAAATGTGTGCGAATGAAATGTTAAAAATGAATTTTATTTTTTTAAGCGAAAGTAAACTAAAATAGGAATAATTTTACTTTCATTAACAATTATAAGTAGTTACGAAAAGAAGAATGTTTATTAATAATAGTGAAAACTACTGAATTTAGAATATAATAATGTTCTTTGAATTATAAGCAAATTATATGAATTTAAAGCAAATCATATATTCGAATTTAATCGAAATCAAATTAATAACACTATTGTGTTAAATTTATTTTAATTAAATTATTATAATTTACCAAATACAGAATTCAGATAAATCTTCATCTCTAATAGTAGTAAACTACCCCAAATACGAAACAATTGAAAGTATCACAAATAAGAGAATTTTTCAGCCATAAGTTATCGTAATCTGTATGAGTGCTATCACTATGTGCAAGACAGAAAGAGTAGCATTGTAAAGGCCAAATAAATAAAATTTAAGTATACAAAATTTTAATAATTTTACATTTACTCATATTTATTTACAATTAACATTGTCTCTGAAAATTTTGACGTCGGTTTAGTAGTAGCGAGCGATGGGGGCAGTAGGGTAGGTGTAGGCGAATGGGCTAAGACGTGCAGCTGCGAAGGGAGCAGTGTAAGCGTAGGATGAGGCGATCAGTGGCGACCTGGCAACGGCAATAGCTCTAACAGGGGCTGAAGATAAAGGCAGCAGAGCGCTTCTTTAGCGCAAGTGTGAACCAGCTAAGTAACTTGAAGCGGCGATGTGGGCAGAACGGTCCAGGTTGACGTCCAAAGTGTCAAGAGGCTCCTTCCGCCATCGGCACCAAGGATGTTGGCGGGTTGTCCAGGAGCTAAGGAAAGAGGTCCGCGGTAGTTGTATGGCTGCAAGAGAGAAGCAGAGTATGCCCAAGGTGAACCGTAAGATGCAGCGTAAGGGGCAGCGTAAGATGCAGCGTAGGGGGCAGCGTACGACGCAGCGTAAGGGGCAACGTAAGGTGCAGCATAAGGAGCGATGAAAGGAGATACGAGCGAACGCTTCTTCAGAACGTGGAATCCATTATCCAGAGCTTTGGCTGTGAAGTGAGCTCGCTCAGCTCCAAGTTCACATCCAAAGTGTGTCGAGAGAGGCCTGCCATCAGCGCCCAAAATGTTGGCAGGTTGACCTGGAGCCAATGAGAGTGGTCCACGGTAAGCTGAAGCTGTTCCCAAAAAGGTAGCGTACGCCAATGGGGAAAAAGGTGATACATATCCTCCAAACAGGCTGGACGCGGACGTCGCCGCAGGACACAAGACAACACACCAGCTTGAACATTTTGTAAGTGGTCTGTGTTGCTTCTGGATTCAGAAACACTGATGCTGTCTCCAAATTGAGATTGTCTTTTATACTTTCATCATCGCTTAACGTGCCGAACGTCAAGTCGATCGTCGGCCATGAGACGACAACTATTGATAACGTATGAAAGTTCATATTGAAAGGGTATTTTTCGTTTATTCACATATCGTAAATATTTAAATACTTAGAGATATGATATTTTTTATGCAACATATGGTACAAATATAAATAATATAATTTTACCATATATTATTTTACTAAAAAACTAATCATTTATATTCGAGCAAATAAAATTTAGTTTTTCAATGGACTACGAATGTTAACAGGGTTCTGTTACGGATTAATTTCATTACGGATAATTAAAAATATAAATTAGATATCCATTTTTTTCGTAATTTCTACAAGGAGTAGCAAACCACACCTTGTAAAGAATACAAAAGAAATTAAAACTTAGAATTGTATTTTGTCTAAAAGAAAGTCACTCGTTTATAACGAAAGAAATATACTTATAAAACGTTGAAGTAATTACGTATTCTATAAATTTAAGAGGAACTATTTTATTTCGATTTTAGATAAAAATTAGAAATGGAGTATCTTAACATATTGTTTTCTCTGACGGCCCAGCTAAAAAAAATAAAAAATAGCATACTGAAACAGCTTGTGTATAGCTGAATGATAACTCTAAATTCTATATACTTTAAACGTTCATTTATAAGTGTTTTACGTGTACTGTGTTACACTGCCTTCAGTCTCATACATAAAACTAATATGGCACGTTGTGGGGCTGAGACCCACCCTATTGAAATTTCGTGCTGAATATAGTATGCGCCCAACTCCGCAACAGTGGCATCTTAAATTTTAATTATAAAGAGTAACTAATGACCCATTCGCGGCTTCACCCATGTGAACTATGGCTGTTGTGTATTATCGGCGGCTTTTTTGTAAAGAAATGAAAATCATGGAAAAAATAAAAAAATAGGAGACAAAAGTTGCCCATGTTCATCCCTAGGCCTTCAAGTATGTCTATATAGAATTTCATCAAAATTGGCTCGTGGTCTGGCCGTGATAACATCACAGACGGACAGACAGAGTTACTATCGCATTTATAATATTAGTACGTCTAAATCTATTGGTATGATAAAAAAAGCTAATAGTATATAAATTGTTAATTTAATTAAATTTCCCAGCTTAAGCTAAATAACAGTCGTAATGTGTTCGTGTAATTTATATGCTTCCTTATTTTTTACTGTTCTGATAGCTTTTACCTTTTCTCGTACGTTCTTGATCTTTACATTTGTTTTATTTTTTATTTCCATCTATCCACGTACGTAAACAACTACTTTGTGAAAAATAAAATATGTATAACGTAATCAGTTATAATAATTTTATGCTAACATTTTACGCTTCGTGTATTGATTTCTTTTTTGACTTTTGCGTAAATAAATATTTCCCTTATGATTTCATTGAAAATCTTTTCTCGAATGTCTATGTTTGTCTGTCTTTTCTATTATATCAAAACCAATTTTTAAATCATATTTAAAATTGACTTGATTATTGAAAAATAAACTTAAGAGTCTAAGGTCCGTCACCACTACTTAACACTTGCGCCAGTGTACGCGCATCAGTAGACTTGCGGTAATACCAGCATCAGTACTGGCGCTAGTGCACCAGTAGTGTTGAAATATGACTCCGTAAGAATATACACATCGCTTAGTTGGCTAGAGCACTTGGATGGGTCCCCATAAAGCGGGGAATAAAATATTAAAAATTTTAGTATTTCTTTAATAACTTGAAATTATTTTCATATAGCTAATATGCTATTCGCAAGTTACTACGCCTTATATTAAAACGATTGATTACTTATCTATAAATTTATCTGGCTGGTAAAAATAAGTATTTGAAAACTTCCCAAGTCGACTTGGACTTCAATTTATCCTAAGCTAAGCTAAGCTTTGTCTAAATAATTCATCCGAAGAATTGAAAACGGTGTATTTATAATAATTATTATAGTAGATAAGATAAGAAATTATATTTTAACTTTATTATAGAATGTCATACTATGTTATTAGAAATATAATGCTGTATTATTATTATTTTTTATACGCACTCGGGTTTTATGCATTGTATATTCTTATAAGAAAATAATTTAGGAGATGGGAGTCACTCCCATCTCCTAAATTATTTTCTGCGGTGCTAGGGTTAATGTTCAGGAAACTCAATTAACAGGATCTTGGACAGCTTATAACACAAAAAGAACCTATGCGAAAGGAAGTAGACAGAAGAATTATTAAGCTTAAGGGAAGTGACGAAAGACTAAAAAAACCTTCATATAAAAGATATATTTAGAAAACGTATAAAAATTTGAACGCAGCGGGATTTGAACCCGCGCCTCTTGAAAACCGTTCAACCGCTCTGACCGCTAAGCCATGCGTCCCACCTCCAGCTACGTTGAAATTCTTATACGCTTATTACAACTTATATTTGTTGTTAGCATCTCTGTAGAGAGATTTTTACAAATTTCTGCTACCCAAAGATTATTTAACGAACAATCGTCTGGCAAGAGAGAATGCTATTTATTAAATATATATTTTGTTAACATTTTTTAAAAAATTTTATACATTTTCTAATAATGTCTTTTTCAATTTCCTTAGTGTGGGAATAACACTTTACTGTCATTCTTGATCTTTAAATAAAGAAGTACTTAATATACTATCAACATATCAATATATCTCTTTAAGAAATCTTGGGTTCAGTAGAACCCGGTCACAGGCCCCCCAGAGGCGATCTTACTGTGACTCTTTAGCCGTGAGCGATCTCAGAGTAACGACAGGTAATTGCTTATAGATAGTCCCGGGTAATGCATAAGAACTATAGAAAATATGGAAAACTGGGCCTTTGGAATGGAGTTTCGATGAACTAAGCACTGGGCTATTGTATGCGACTACCGGACGCCCGCCTATGCAACAGTCTCAAATTGAATCATTCGCGGTACGGTGACTCGCCTTATTATTGTTATTATATTTTATAATATTTTTTTTGTCATATGTCTTAGTTTAAATTTTCTTGGATATCACAACTATTAAATGCCTATTGAACATTCATTGTCTATAATGATTTTATAGGTTTTCTCTTATGATTAAATTGTCTAAGTCGGTGTGGTAAAACAATCGCAAGCGATTGTATTCAACTTTAGAACTTTTTAGTGCTTAGCAATAATCAACTTTCAAGGATTTTTATTTTTTATACAAAACATATCATATACTAACGAACCGCTCGCGGCTTGGCCCGCATGTACTACAAAAACGAGACAACATTAGTCTATGTTATATATTCCTAGACCCTCAAGTACATCTATATAATTTCATCAGAATCGGTTTAGCAGTTTGGCTGTGATGACGTCACAGACAGACGGATAGAGTTACTTTTAACGATTTAAAAATATGTATTACTCCCATTTACTACATGTTGGCATTGAAACTTACCTGACTGAAAAATTATAATAAATTACTTCATAGTGGTATTTTTTGTCTCTAAATCTTCCACATCAGATGATTGTATTTTTTTCCAGCTTCACGCTTTTCTCTCTCTGCAAAAAGAACCTAATGACACTCCGTTTTTAGCATTCCACCAGAATTCAAGACGTTGTGCATGTTTAATGCCGAAAGTGTTCTTTTTTAGTCCTATCTTTGACATATCAGACAGAAAAAATAGAAAAAAATACATACATAACGATTTTTTGAAGTGGGAATCGATACCACTACCATCGCGTTTACTGTCAGACGTATCCCACTGTGCCACGAAGGCCGCAAAGTACAATAATTTTTATTTGTTCACGAAAAGTACCATCACACTGAACAATTATTACTAATGTATTCAATCACTTATTTCTTATAGCTTAGCTAGACAATTATAGGTCTTTTTCAGATGCGGATCTTCAATTTTTTATATATTGGCAGAGAGAGCGTAAGTACACTTAAAACAAATTGAGTTCAGGCAGCTTTTACTTATTTCTTATAAGTTATGCTCAGCGTTAAACGCTGCGACGATTATCTCTGTGTTCGTTTTACTTTCGAATGGAAACACATGCTATTTTTAATTCGAATGTTATATTTATTTAATTTAATTTACGTATTCAATTGAATATACTTTGCAATAATTTCAAATAAATCAAATAAATAAATAAAAGAAAGCTTTATGTGTCATCCACCGACACCATCAGTTATGCATTTTATGCTACAACACGACACATAATTTATACAAACTACTTTTGCGTTGTACTTTTAGCTTTACCCTTTATCCTGCATAGCAGGGAGGATCTAGTGCCAAGACACTTTTACATTTGTCTTGTCGTACAAGAATTTCGACGTAGTCGAATATCGGTCAGAGCGCAAGCGCAATTTTAAGTGATAACAGTTTAACAATTTTATCTAAGCACAGTTAAAACGTGTATGGGAAATATGATTATATTTGTAATAGTCGGTACAAAGTAGGAGTAAACTGATTAAATCTCAATTTCGCCATTTATTTATAAATAATGGACAAAAAGTGGAGAGTGGAATGTACTGTTTATGTAAAGAAAAAATAATATAATTTCAAAGGTGAAAAACCTTTAAGCATTATGCCATTTTTAACCGAGAAATAAATATGTAGAGTGTTTTGTAACGCGTCAAGTGGTCTTATTTAAATAAATACATTATTCAATAGCAGCACCGATACACTTCGTCATTTAGAAATATATGAATCTTGGCTGACCTAAATCTGTGATAAGAGCACGTGCTTCTTTCTTACTCGTGTCGAGCTTTCAGAAATCTATTATGATTATTTTTAGATGAATGCCCGTACTTGACTTTACTTTCTTTCTTTTACTTTAGTTTATAACTTAATTTTTGTTGTAAGCTACGCATACGAGTATTTAGGCTTGCTATATAACTACAACTGTAGAGTTAAATACACTTAAGCTAATTTTGTAACTTAAAATATAGGCTACATTTAGTTCGAGAGCTTATGACAATATATGGAGAGTATTATAAAAATACTTGCGAGTTATATTATAAATAAAATACAACTCGCAAGCATTTTTATTAAAAAAATCTTTTACAATCGTATCATTCGTAAAATAATTTCTTTAAACTGAAACAATGACTTACCTATGCTTAAGTAAATGTAAAGTATGTTAAATAAAAAGGGATATATTTTATTGTTTGTGGGTGACGATTACTAAATGCTACACTTTTAATATTTCTCTAATCTAGTTTAAGCTGTGAGATTTAATGAAAATTACTAATATTTCAAGAAAATTTTGCAAATTTTGAAAAAATTATGAAAATTTTTCATATATAATATAAATATGGTATACAAATATTATTCGGCATAACAAGCTGGTTAATTACTATATATTTATATTCCTCACATATTTATTGTTATCACATACCTATAGTGCGAGCTTTTGAAGTTGATCGATGCTTTGTTTTGAAATGAAAATTTTAAAGCTGAAAGTCGATTTTCGAATAAATGAAGAATGTATAAATATGTGAACGAAGGTAGGATATCTTCATCGGAATCCAGCTACGTTAGAATATTTACATGTGACAAAAAACATTCTAATTGTGTAAATAGAACTTTAAAATATTAAAATATCTATTAATATTTGCAATTATTAATCTATAGATTTTAGCTAAAGGAAAAGACAAACAAAAAATGCTGAGCTAGCGAATCACCTCTGTTCTGACCGTTTCTCTGACCAATTGGAGTACTTGCTGATGTAAGATTGTTTGACTAACAGAACGAGATAGAGCTACTACGTATGAAAGTTCTAGAGAACTATCTCGAACCAAGATCAATCGCAGCGAAAAAATGTTCAAAATCAAAGTTATAAAATAGATGTTCCTTTACTTTAACCAAATTATAAATTGGAATACTTCAAAGAATAATTGTAGATTATGCAATTTACTATACAAATATGGTATACACACGTAATAAATAGAAAATAATGCGATCACAAGATATTGTTATAACACATATTCTGTGCAAATCTTTCATATCAAAGCGTTGTTTTGTAAGTCACGAAAAAGTTTAAATAAAATCAAGATTGCTTTACATGTCAAGTCCTATGAAAACGTGTTAGGCGTACTTTTTGCTTTAAAAATGATACTGATATGTAGAACATCGCATGATGGAAAAATTTGCAACAAATTTATTTACTTAGTCATACATCTTACGTACTAGTAAAAATATTCGTCAATTAGAACATAAAATAATTTTTATATTAAAAGCAAAAAGTCTAATTCATTTTTTTCTGCAAGGAATCATAATACATAGCTAAAAAGAAATGTTGTTGATGTATGTTGATCGTAACCTGTCTAGTGTGAAATTATGGATGTCCTTGCTCTCTTAAATACCAGCTTCCTGAACGACACCGGTTTACAAAACAAAATGGCCCTTAACATTGTTGATTCCTCTCTATAAATACAATGTAAAATTTTGTTTGATATCAGTCGATCCTCATTCGAACAACACAGACCAAGATGTTCAAGTTGGTGGTGTTATGTGCTTTCCTCGCTGGAGCTGCAGCTGAGCCAGCAAGTTTCATCGCGCCATTGGCGTATTCCACGAATGTGATTGCGCCAGCTACAGCAACCATCACCAATCAGGCCAGCAGTGTCATCCATCCGTTACCAAGCCAGATCTACCCTGGATTCTACGACTTATCTTACTCACCGGTTGCCCATTTTATTAAGAAGCGATCGCTCGGATTTTATGGTTCATACATTGCACCGTCAACTTACATTGGCCATGCACCCCTGGCCACTACTTATGCTGCAGCTCCTTTGGCTACTACCTACGCTGGAGTTCCCTTGGCGACAACTTATGCTGCACCAATCTACACTACTGCTGCGCATTTGATTAAGAAGAGGTCCGCTCCACTTTTCCCCAGAACCTACATTGCCTCAACCTATTCAGCTCCCTTGTTGACGCCGACATACACAGCTCCCTTTTACTCAACACCTTACATCTCAAGTGCTCCTCTTACGTACACGCATTTGATCAAGAAGCGCTCCGCTCCACTGTTTTTGGCAGGTTACTCAGCTCCCGCTTCATTTTCTCACCAGTCCCGAGTAGATATCAAGAGCTCCCCTGCGACTATTACTTCGTACTCGTACCCTGCTGCTGTTTCTTATACTAGTCCAGTTGCGATTTCACATGTATTCTAGACGATAAAAGTGACTGTTAAATAAATTGAATTGAAATTCAACAAACATTTTATTTTTATAATAAGACCTCCTTTTATAATATTTAATACTATTATATTTATAATAAAATATTATTGTTTTATCTAAAAAACATAGTGTAAAAAAAATTGTAACCTGCACTATACGAGCCGACCTATCAGAAGAAAAATATATAAATAAATAAAAGACTTCCTTAACTTTCTAGCATATATTTTATATTATACGGAGTCTATAGAGAAGATACCCAGAAGAGTGTTCGTTTCATTTTTAACTTGCAACCTATTTAATCTTATACAAATTTAATTAATAGATTGCTACATGCCAAGGCCACTGTCGCAGGTTTATGATTGTTAAGAACTAAGTTACCTTAAGGAAATACATTTTAAAATTAATCAGATAAATTATACATATAATTAAATCCAATTTACAAGTTTTATAATAAAACTAAATGTATCTCTAGGATTTATTGAATGATAAATCCATCTTTACCGCAATTTATATCGCGCTACAGTTCTAATGTGTGCATCGAAAGTTCGACATTGAAATTATTATGCATATATATAGATACATATGTATAGATATTCTTTTTAAGAAAAGAAAAATGAAATAATTATTTTAAATATCATTCATAAGAATAATCATTCTCAAACTACGAGTATTTCTTTTTAAACAAAATTTAATTTTTATAATTACATTTGTCCATGAGGCCATTGCAGCTCGATGTGCCCCGGAAGTTTTGAACTTGAGATAGCTGAGATATCGATTTTTAATGTATTCTCACTTTTAGATGTATTCGAATTATCAGTTTAAAATTCAGCTCAAGTAACGGATATATAAAAAAATGCACACTACACAATAAATAATCACAGAACAAAAGGAATTAAATTATGCTAAAAATAAAATAATAAATGAAATATTATTACAAACTCGCGCTTGGAAATAAATAATGTTCGGCCATTTACAACAACACTAATGTAACTTGTCAATAATTTCGACCTATCATAACTGACAAGAAGAGCTGCGACCGGCTTGACTGTTCGCTAAAATCTTGGGTAGGAAGCCTCTATTTCTATAGCAACTAGGGACAGGAGCGTTTGGTCCAACTATTATGTGACGTGTAAATGGTGAATTTGTTAAATTTTGAAGGATGAACTGATGGTACTCTTTACTACTGATATATACAGCTTTACGCTTTTTCCCGCATAGAAGGGTATGCAGAGAGAACCTAGTGTCAAGACACTTCGTTTTTTACTTTCTGCCCTAATTCGAGATATCGAGATAACTGATATATCTGTTTTTGAGCTTCATGCGTTTGCCCCAATAGCAGGGCAGTCAGAGGGCACCCAGTGCCAAGAAACTCCGTTTTTCGGCCAAAATCAAGACATTGCGCGTTGATTATAATATATAGAATAAATATTATATTTTCTTTCTTCATATTCTATGATGAATTTATTGATGAATATTGTCAGATGAATAGCATATCATATACATGTCTAACTGTATTACGTTTACAGTTTTAACGCAAATACTTTTTGTTTTAAGGATTACAAACTAAAGGTAAAATACATAACACTATTAAATAAATATTATTAATCTGTAAGTTGGAAAGCTCCAATTAGCTTTTATAGGTATGATTCTTTCCTAAATAAGAAAACTAAATATATAAATATTATCATTATATTTTAGTTACAATTTTTATTTATGTAGTTTCACATAATCTTAGAGCACTTGGAAATTGCCAGACTTCACATGATGAATGTAATTTTAATTCCAATTGGCGTTTTTTTATTTTAAATTATTTTTTATAATCTGTAGATATAGCTTAAATTACCATATAACAATGAGTTTGTCTATCCAACAGGTAATATTTCTAAAATAGCGGAACATTAAGAGCGGAATGTCGAAGCATATATTCTTTACAGACCCCGCTTAATGTCAGTGCAGCTCAGTTTCTTTTTATTATTAGGCTTTCGAGCTTGTGACTTGACCACAAATGCGCCGTCGGTAAATGTCATTATGATTGGATTTTAATGTCAATATCGAAATAAACAAATTGAATGGAATTAAAAATATATTTTTCGTTTTTTTAAACGACCTGCTTTATTCTGAAATAAAAAAAGAAATACGATAGTTACAGAATATAGTAAAAAAATATATAATAAATATATCGTAAGCATTTAATGCAAGTTACAACAAAAAGGTGTACTGTATTATTTGCTTTAAATAAATAAATAAATAATAATAGTAATACTTTATTGTGCACACACTGAAATATACTATTTACAATATATAGTTAAATCAATGTACAATGCCGTGCAGTTACTATGTAGTAATAAATTTCTGTTTTCTCCACTTTTCGCTGTTTGTGTGAAATGAACAGAGGCTTTTTGTGTGCGGTCAGATTTGATTCCGCAACTAGCGTGTTCAGTAAGACGTGTCAACAGCTCATAAATGTTGTTGAAAAATATATATTTGTAAGTTTGAATATAGAATTGTTTTGAAAAATATTTATTAATTTTTAATTTTTGTAATTTATTTTAATATAAGTTCATGTATTTAAAAAGACAAACAATATTTTTTTTCTCTTTAATAAAAATTAATTTATTTGAAAAACATATTTTTAGAAAACGTATAAAAATTTGGACGGACCAAAACCGTCCAAAGTTTTCTAAAAATATGTTTTTCAATTTCCTAAGTCTGTGACACTTTACACTTTAAAAAATTATAAAAATGAATTTATTTATGAATTTATGAATAGGATTTTATTTTTTTAAATAGATAAATTAACATTTATTTAGGTTGTTTAATCTTCTTAACATTAAAATATTATTAATCTTCGATTCAATTAGCTTTAAAATCTAATTATAATTGCCAAATATAAAAAAAAATAAAGTATTATATTTTAGCTTTATAAGTGTTTTTCATAAAGCACAGTTAGGCAGAGACAAATTAAATATACATAAAACTCTACGTTTCCAATTCCGAGATATTAAGCATATGAATAAAAATAATTTAAACATAATAATATCACTATAAGGGAAGGCAAATTGAACCTACAACTATTGCATGTGCGTGTGCATACCTGACTGAACGTGATGGTGGTGGATTCTGTATTGCATATATAGCTGGAATGACTTTAGGCGAATATGAAAAACATGAAACAATTACCATATGTAAGCACCAGTGGCGAAATGCTCATATAACACAATTACCATCGGCTTTTGTAAATTATAGTAAATAAATAAACTATTAATAAATATAAATATTTAATAATCTAACAATACCACTACAAGAATATATTTTAATTGATTCAAGACAATTTAAACGTTATTCTGTATGGAATATTTAAATTATAGGGCGGATCAGGGCGAACTTAGATTTTTAATATATTTATTTTTAACGCCGGCTCACTCCTAAAAATAATTGTTGCTTCGCCACTGATAAGCATATATTAAACTTTTCACGGGAAAATAAAGAATGAGTAGCTTTATTAAGGTAAAACAGCTAAACGATATCATATGTTATTGGATGCTTTTATTTTTGTCCTTAATAGGCTACCATGACAGTGATGAACCGACTAGACTTAATTTCTGGATGACCTTGCTCTGCGTAAATATCAGCTTCCTGAACGGCCTTCTTACACCGGTTTTCAAAACGAGATCGCCCTTAGTATTGTTGATTACTTTCTATAAATACAATGCAAAATATTGCACGGTATCAGTCGATCCTCATTCGAACTACACAGACCAAGATGTTCAAGTTGGTGGTGTTATGTGCTTTCCTCGCTGGAGCTGCAGCTGAGCCCGCAAGTTTCATCGCGCCATTGGCGTACTCTACCAGAGTTATCGCACCAGCGACAACAACTATCACCAACCAGGCCAGCAGTGTCATCCATCCTTCACCTCAGTTCTACCCTCGCTTCTATGATTTATCGTATTCACCGGTTGCCCATTTTATTAAGAAGCGATCACTCGGATTTTATGGTTCATACATTGCACCGTCAACTTACATTGGCCATGCACCCCTGGCCACTACTTATGCTGCAGCTCCTTTGGCTACTACCTACGCTGGAGTTCCCTTGGCGACCACTTATGCTGCACCAATCTACACTACTGCTGCGCATTTGATTAAGAAGAGGTCCGCTCCACTTTTCCCCAGAACCTACATTGCCTCAACCTATTCAGCTCCCTTGTTGACGCCGACATACACAGCTCCCTTTTACTCAACACCTTACATCTCAAGTGCTCCTCTTACGTACACGCATTTGATCAAGAAGCGCTCCGCTCCACTGTTTTTGGCAGGTTACTCAGCTCCCGCTTCGTTTTCTCACCAGTCCCGAGTAGATATCAAGAGCTCCCCTGCGACTATTACTTCGTACTCGTACCCTGCTGCTGTTTCTTATGCTAGTCCAGTTGCGATTTCACATGTATTCTAGACGATAAAAGTGACTGTTCAATAAATTTAATTGCAATTCAAAAAACATTTTATTTTTATAATATAACCTCCTTTTATAATATTTAATACTTTTTAAGAATTGAATTATATTTCAAAATCTATAAAGAATATAATTGTTTTAAAGAATATGTTGCGTATATGTTACTATATATGTATGTGCTAAAGTGTATGAAAAATTATTCAGCTTAAATATCTGAAAATATGTTGTTATAATTCAGAAACAGATTTTTATAGAAAATTATATAATTTTTTTAAAGTGTTAATCACTCACTAGAATTTTTTCTAATATGTACATACAATTTCTGTTTGAACTATTTTGCAACAAAGTTTACAATTTTGATAAAAACCAAAATCACCGATATAAAAACTGATATACGCGAACTTCTTATTGGCGCAAGTGGGGTCGGTAGGGGGTTATAACAGTGTTTCGAAAATTTATACTAGTTTGCAGTTTGTACTTTATGCAAGTTATTGTAAGCCTATAGCTAAGTTGTAAGTAATATGTAAGCTAGTTTTTATGCTTGTTTGGCGAAAAAATACTATGTGCCAGTATAGAAATGAAACGACAGACGCATATTTTGTCAATTTTATTTATTAACATATTAATCAGCAAGGGTGTGTTGTTATACCAACAAGAAAATATATTATTTATTACATATTCATTTATTATCCATGAACATTTTTATTCTTTTTAAATGTAAAAAACATTTAAAATAAATAAAATGTTCATGGTGAATAAAACTTTGCAATAGAATGTTGTTATCGTAAATTTTATATCCTATTATTAAGAAAGAATTATATTAGTAATTTATATTAAATAATATTTATGTAAAGTTATTTAAATAAATAACTTTACATCTTAAACTATACACTTTATCCAAACGAAAGCATATCGCACAAAAATTTTGAATGTGACGTGCATGTATCGGTCTATAAATAGAAATCTGTAGATAAAAAAATTCTTAGAACTGAAATTAATGAAAATTATTTTTTTATTTATATGTAAAAAATATCCGTATCTAAAATAACGTTAAGTAGGTAAATTCATCATCACTTTAGACATATTCTTATCATTTTTGTTACTAGTATTTATAAAATTTTTATCATAATTTTCAGCCTCACTTGAATCTTGACTATTAATAACGATGGGATGCTGCAGTGCTCTTGATAGTGGAAGATTATGAAAGAACGTTAGTGCAATAGGGGTTAGCACTGTATCACTTGTCACAGGTGTCCACACTGTATTACTTCCTTTAGCATTAGCTGGATATGTTCCGTATAGTGCTGGACTATATACTAAAGGAGCTGTTAAAATTTCGGGCGTATGTTTTATGTCTATTCGCGACTGATGAGACACAGAACTAGGCGCTGCATATATCACGGGAAAAACTTGACAATTCACTTGATACAATAAACACAAAATTAATATATGCCCCCACATTTTGGGCTCTAGTGTATGATTAATAGAACAAAAACGTGAATCATGGTTTTATAGTCAAATAACGGTAATTGTTTCGATTGCATTCAAAATAAATTCAAGTTCGTTGTCGATGATCAAACAGGTTATTGCATCACTGCAAGGCAATGGCCGGATTGAGAGGAAGCTGTTTATTTGTTTTTATTTTTTTCATATTTGTTATTGGTTCAGTAAATGTGACGTGATTTTAATACACAACTATTGTAACACGTAATTACGTCAAAGTAAATACATGATTTTATGATATAGTCCCTTATATATTTTATTAAAAATTGCAATGAGATATATATGGTTGCTATATATTTTTGTTTTTAATATATCTAATATCTTTTGACCGATGTGTATCGCTTTTTCTTACCAGAGCGGAGAAATAGTTTAAACATAATCATTCTTCCGAGCGAGGATCGAAAACTCTACCTGTTTTACTGCGCAAATATATTATTTTTTTATGGAAAGAAAATAGAAATAAATCTTATAAGTAAATTCCATGTTTTTGTTAATCCTATTACTCAGCGATATGACGAATCTATTGTTGAATTTAGATAGATTTACAGAGCAAGTAAGAGTCAATATCTATCGTGTACTGTGCTTAATTGTTGCATAGCTTTCTGTAATGGGGCTGCAGTCCTGCGAGTAGTAATACCCTCGGCTCATATAGTGCTAACACCAATTTTGGGACCCTATGGTCATGGGCACGCTGGTATCGTATTTGGGCATATCGGGCGTGAGGAACATGGAAGTCATAGAGCAAACACCACACCGCTAGCAGCTGTGTCACCAGTGTTAGCTATCACTCCCGTTGCCGTATCCCATCAAGCCCGAGTCAATACACATTCGTCACCAGTACTTGCACCAATTGTACAACTTGTTAAAGCTTATGGACCAATACTTGCTCCAATTCACGCCAAACCTCACGTTGCCTTAGGACATGTTGGCCATTATTAAAAACAAACTTATATAAATGTGTAAAATATATCTAAATGTGATAGATTTTTTAAATATATAAGATCCTGAAGTATTAAAAATGTTTTAATTTCTTTGATAGTGTAAGCTTATATATAATATAAGATTTTTATAACGTTTAATTTACTATATATATTTTTCTACAATTATTAAAAAAATATATATCCTATAAGAATATGGATATAATATAATTTAGTAAAATTAATAAAAAAAAAAAGATAATAAATTATTCTGAAATAAGTATGCAATAATACTAGTAAGTAAGAATATACTGATATTCAAAATTAAAAATACATGTTTTAATATACATAACAAATAATATTTTTTATTATCTGTTAGTTTTTCATAAATTAATATAGTAAAATACTTATTAAGATGTATATCAAAATAGTTGAAACTAAGTACAATAATTCTTTTAATTTGCACTTATTAATAACAGTACAAATAAACCTTAAGCTATGGGAGAGGATAAAAACACCTTTTTGTTTTATAAATTCATTTATAGTTATTGTATGGTAATATTATATATATTAGTATACATCGATCGAATAATTATTCGTTTAAATAATAATTTACCAGGCGTTCACAGAGTACACTTTGGGGATGACGGAAGAGTATCCGTAGGCAGGTTGCAAGCCGCTGATAGACGAGACGTATGAAGATGGGTAGCCATATTGGGAGGGATAGGGAGACACAACGTTACGTACCAGAGGGGAGAAAGGAGAGATGGGGTTGACAAATGAGCTGTAGGGTGAAACGGAACGCTTAGCAAGATGGTGTACACCAGAAAGCGCCTTAGCTTGGTAGTGGGCAACACGAGCGGCTACAACCTCAGGGGTGTCCAAAGGTACACCGTTGATGGCGTCAAGCACCACAGCAGGGGAGTTGGGAGCCTGAGCCAGGGCTACACTTGGTACAACTGAAGAGTAAGCAGATACAAATGGAGAATAACCGGCGTTGTAGAAAGCAGGCACGACTTGGCCTCCGTGGACAACACTGTTGCTGTATTGCGATATAGAGCTGACAGCGGGCACTCCGTTGTAAGCTAATGAGCTTACGACGGGCACTGAGTTGTAAGCTACTGGGCTTAATAAGCTGGGCTTGGCAGCAGCCACAGCGAACACGGCGAGAAGGCACACAAACTTATACATTGTTGCTGGTTGAGGTTGATCGATGAATTAAGATCGACTGATGCTCCACATACTGTTCATAATCTTTATATAGTAAGATCCAAAACTCATAACTAATAAAAAATGCTACTAAATCACCTTCAAATGAATTTAGTCGTTGTCAACGAGTGTAGTTTTTTACTATGCGTTTAACTTTTTTTGGCGGAAGTCTGTGATCATTTGCAAATATCAAGCCACAACTGAAATGTTAATCCATGAATATCTAATTCATAGATAATACTTTCGTCACAGCGTATTGAATGTTACATGCTTTATATATATATAGGTTATATATTAGGTAGGTACATATCATTTAAGCTACACAAACTAAATAAATAATGAAATAGATAATTCTTACGATATCAACTGTTTACAGATTATCCTGTAATTAACGTGCTTCAAATTAATTGTTCTATAAAACTTCACACTAAGTAAGCTCAAATTGCAAAGCAATAAACATACACGGAGCGGATGGATACATATATTATTATCTATGGAAACCAAAGACAGTTGAGTTTTAATTTGTAGATGTATATTTAAACATTATTTATGCAGAATCAAAATCATTATTATTTAATATAATTTTTTAGACGTTTTCTCTCACCAGAGCGCAGAAATCAATGAATGAAATAATTTAAATATGATCTTTCGTCGGGTGAGAATTGAACCCACAACCAATCACGTTTTCAGTCAGATTCTGTCCCTTTGCCCTGCGATAGTCCCCTGATTAGTAAAAGTAATGTTAATGCAAATAAAGTTATATATAAAAAAGACAACATTTTCTTAACTAACTAAGAAGTTAATTTAAATAAAAAAGAACTTATATATTAAATGTAAAAATTTCATATAAGTATCTTAATATTAGTAAACTCCCTTGTTTATATCTCAGTCTAGGTCACACGTGGTGTTCTAAACAATACCTATGAGGACCCAGGCGCGTGTACAATGAGCTCACACTGACATTGAAACGAAGATTATAAATTCATGCAATTTATAAAGTATCTATCTACTTTCATGATAGATTTATTTGAATTTATAATACAAAAAAAATATCATTCTAATATTGGAAGTAACTTTTACAATTGCACTTTAACGACTAACGACTTTGACTGCGTATAACGATTTCAGAAATTGATAACATTTAATTTTATTAATGAACTAATTGATGTATGTACCAAAAATAAATAAAATTAAATACAATACAATGAAACTTCTTGTGGGGTACTCGATATTGATTATTGGTGGATAATATTTTTTTCTTGTGCAAAGAAAAATCTTTTGCAATAGTTTATTTTACACATTATTACGCATGTTTGCAGGTATGTATGTAATACATACGTATTTATGTGTGTTGTATGTACATTTATATTTATTGTGTATATATGTATGCATCGATATATATTATTCATCGATTTACTCTGTACACCCCTTCCCACTACAATTATTCTCTCCTCTACCCAAAGGTTACCTAGAAGAGATCGCTTATTTAGGGATAAGGTCGCCTATTGTACTGTGTTACATATTAAAATAATATTGCGCATCATATTTTATATCGTCATCATATATAGAGTAGATAGATAGATAGAAATACTTTATTGTACACAAAGCAATACAAGGAACAACACACAAGATTTTATTAGTAGTACAGAATTTGCACAGGCGGTTTTATTGTTGGCAGAGAGTGCTCTCTCTGCCAGACAAGCTTTGGTGACAGAAGCTGGGTAAGACCAAGCTGCAAGTACGGGTTAGCGCAAATAAAGAATATAAAAATATAAAGAAAGAGTATTTACTTACTTACTCATTGAATAATATATATATATATTAAATGGCTGTCTAGCACATGTTTTGTTAATGTACAATATAATTAAATCATTGTAGTAGTAGAGCTTACACGAGTAAGATAGTGTCAATTTAATTCTTACAGACTGTAATCTGACTTTCTCTTTACTATAATATTTACTCTCCCAATTAGTAAACTAATAATTTACAAGTATAAGCCTTAATAGAATATTATGTGAATATGTGTCTGAAATCTAAATATTACATAAAGCAAATATTATTTATATTTAGAAAAAAACCGTTGGCACTAGAATGACTTTTGATTGCAAAAGTGAGACAAAATACGGCGTTCAGTCCCGTCACTCAATATGTAATGTTTCGAATTCGAGCGATAAGTGGTGAACAAAGTGTCTTGACACTACGTTTTCTTGCCTACCTCTTCCTAAGTGCCTTTACACTGAACCTGAGCATATAAAAAATATATAAGACCAGCAGCTATATAATATTAAAAATATTCTATGTCAACCATCACTTTTTGTGTATAATGCCCTCATTATTTTACAATATTGACAATATATTATTGTTTCTAAAATATTCTTAAATAGAAGATAATATTTTAACATTTTTAAAGAATTATACGCAAATTTAGGGTATGAAAAACATAAAAAAAGTAAAAAGAATTCTGGTTTGGATCCCGCACTCTCGGGAACCGTCCCAGCGTTGTGAATGTTCATCGATACATTGAAGCGCGCGTTTTCTAACAATGTTTTTAGATGAAAATATTTATATTGAGAAGAAGTTACACAGATCATGTATCAATTCTTTTTAAAGGGCCAAAGGAATGACAGTTTTTTGTAAAGATAAAACTTTAAAACGTGAAAAAGAGCAAAATGTGCTGTAAAAAGTACTTCCTTCATTATAATGATTAGTTGAGATTTACTTATTTAGTGTTGATTTTATTTACAATTGACAAACAAAAGTATTAGTAGTAAATTCATGAAATTTGATAAACAAAAATAGAGTTTTGTTAGATTTTTAATATTTGTCAATATATATGTATTTGTAGAATAATTTAATAGTGTACATATGACATTTCTTTACGGTTTCGGAGTCATATTATCTTCTGATATATCTCGATTTTCCTTCTATTTTCGTTTGCGCTAGATAGCCTATTAATTGATCGAAGCTCAATTTCACGTTTTAATAGTAATTCTCAACGTTGAAAAGAAATACAAATAAAATTAACATGTAGCATATAATTTGAGTAGAATATAATAGGAGTATATTTTCTAATTTTACTTTGAATTAAATATAAGATAACATTTTATATAATAGATAATATAATGTAAAAAGTATGATACGAACTAATTAAGTATACATAATTAAAAATAATTTAAAAAACTTTGTATGCTATTTAAAAAAAAACACAATAATCATTACAGTCGTTATTTATTTTCATTTAAAATTAGAATAAGTCGTTTTGCATACGTTTACATCTGAACCGAGAAATTACTCTCTCGCTTTAATGATAACGCTTAGTATGGGTAAATGCTGACAGCACCGGAGTAGGTTGGGGCTGTCCTGGCAAAAGAAGCCACATGGGATAGTGAAGGATGCACGACCGAAGGTACAGCGTAGCTAGCTGGAGATGCTACGTATAAGGACACCTGTGGTTGAGCTGATACAAAGTGAAGAGAGCGTTTTTGGACTTTGTGTGACTCTTCAAGTGCTTTGGCTTCAAGGTGAGCGGCACGAGCGGCAGCAACTTCAGGTGTTTCGGAAAGGGCGACTGGTAGAGCAGCAACTTCAGGTTTGTCGACAGCAGAGACGGCTGGAATGGCAGGTGTGATGAAGGATGAATAGCTGGCCAAGGGGGCACTGTAGGCTACAGGTGCAGCAATAGATGCACCATATGGTATAGGGGCAGCAATAGATGCACCATATGCTACGGGGGTAGCAATAGATGCACCATATGCTACGGGGGTAGCAATAGATGCGCCATATGCTATAGGAGCAGCAATAGATGCGCCGTAAGGTAAGGGGGCAACAATTGATGCACCGTAAGCTACTTGAGCAGCACTAGGTGCACTATAAGCTACGGGGGCAACAGCAACACTGCTGACTATAGCAGGGGAAGATTTGATATCAACACGAGACTGAGAAGAAACTGCAGCGGGGGCAACGATTGGAGCGGCATAGACGGCGGGTGCGGCGTAAGCTACAGCTTGTTCAGCGACGACTGAACGGCTGACAGGCGCTATAACCTTAGCGGCGACTACAGCAGGAGAAGATTTGATGTCGACTCGTGATTGATGAGATACTGCAGCTGGAGCTATAGCAATAGCAGGGCCGGCATAGCTGACAACACCAGAATCATAGAAGCCGGGTTTGGCGGAGACAAGTGCCATCACGGAAAGCAACACCACCAGCGAGTTCATCGTGGTCTGTGTTAGTTGAGATAAGAACGAGAAAAGAATGTACACTGATGCACTCTTTCCAGCGACTCATGTATTTATAGTCATGTCCTCAAATGTATCAAAAGTCAAGTTCGACGTGTACGCTTACTCATCGTATGAAGTCTCCAGATATTATTTAGAGACTTATTACTAACAGATGCAATCATCAGTGCTTACCTTTTTTCCTTAGTGTGTTGTAATTGACATTTTAAGAATGAATAAAAAAATCTTATATTTAAAAAATATTTAAATCGTTTCAAATATTTAAAAAAAAACAATATTTGACTTACTTTAATGAATTCTAATAATCTGTTGCATGAAGAAAACTCTATCTTTATCAAAGTGTATTTCGAACGTATTTTGAATCAATTATTTTATTCATAGCTTGCAAATAGGTAATGTAAAAGTAATATTTTAGTAAACCGTTAAGTGTGTACATATCAATATTTAGTACACACTTAAAAAGTCAATTTTATTAAAATCTACGAGTTCAAGACTTAACATAAGCTTAAGGCTTTTTAAGCTTGAGTTATAATAAAATCAATACCGACAGTCAGTTAAATTGCGGTTTCCATTATGCTGAATATTAAAAAACGTATTTAGATCATTACATTGTATACAAAAACTTTTTTTTATTTATTTGCCAACTGGTCTAATATTCTACTGGGGCAAAATTCTTTAGCTTGTGCAGAATAAGCGAAAAATTCAGCGAATATTATTTTAATACATACAGTTGTTTATTTCTATTCGGTGAATGTAAATTGTCCAGTATCCTCATCAAACCATGTTTCAAAATAATGGAAAAATTATCCCTCAAGTCTTATAGACTACGATCTTGTTCCGTCTTTGCAATGAATGTGAAAATAAACCGTATTATTTTTTTTGCACCTTTACGCTTTTTTGCTCGCATATCACTTAGCCATTCATTCCCCAAACATACATAATTTGAGTATATATATATATATATACATAATTTGATTTCCTGCAATTTCTTTTCAGATTATTTTAACTTCACTTATTAAGACATGCATCTCAATAAATACCAGAGAAAATGTCGAACAGATAAAGCTAGTAATGAAAGTTGTCAAGTTGCTTCGCCCAGTTTTGCATTTCGCACATACATTTAAACAAGATTCTTATTTCTTTTTGTAGTGCTCTATAAAGCGAAATGTTAAGGTTTGCATTGTGCGGCCTTGAACAAGCTTTCGTTCCTTGCCACCGGACAACTGGGTGAGTTTCTGTTCCAACTTTACATTGAGTTGATACAACCTTTTTTAATTATTTTTTTTCTGTATAGTACTTATTTTATTGTCGCTGATAGATGATGATCTGATATACTTCACGATGTGCATGTTTGTTAGAAAAAAGAAACAATCGTTAACATAATTAAAATATTTTTAATATTTTGGTCTAGAAATTATTCGAACCTTTTAAAAAGACAGCAGCGTACTCAAATTTTGAATCTTTCTAACACCCTTTTATTAGCTTGATCTTTAGCAACATAAGAAAACAAGCAAAATGTTAAAATATGTTATTCTTTGTTATTATAGACAATAGGTTCGTATTTTTATATACTAATATTTTTGAAAAGAATTTTTATTTAATACGATTTTCGTATTCTGCTCTTGCTATATATGTAGCACCTACAGACTCTGAACTAACATTATGGTATGAGGAATATGTGAGCCTTGTACGGATATCGCTTGATCCATTGTTTACTGTCATTAAGACTCAGTAGCTGAGATAAAAAACTTTAAATTACCACAACTTTCGTTTAAAGTATGCTATATTTTTATACATGTCGATGCCTACAGGCATTAATTTATTCTCTCGCAGTATCATTTACACAAATGTATAAGAAACTAATAAATATATAAATTAATAATTTAATAGTAATGACCAAATAGAATTTTATTATTAGCTTATTTATTATTTAAATAAAGTTGACTGTTGCGTATTTTGACTGAAGCCGAGGTTCGGTCTTCTTTATATGAATTACCAGCCATGGGCGAGACCGTGGCCAAAGGGTGAGGCGACGACGGGACCATGAGCGGCAATGATTGGTGCATGAGCTGCGACAAGAGCAGGGGATGAAATCTGTGAAAAAAACATCAAATAAATAATACATTTTAAATAAATATAAAATCGTACTCAGTTCGTAAGTTTTGACCGCAACGCGATTAGTTGTGGCTTTGATTCCCACTCGTTGAAATGATTATATTAAAAATATTCTCATATCTCCGCTCTAGTAACCAAGAGAAAGCACGGCGTCCATTTCGGCCACTCCACATGCAATGGCTTGTTTTGGCAGAAAGTGGAGAATAGAGTCTCTCTCTCTCTTGTTATGCGGGGCCAAGGTAAATCTAAGAAAAACACGAATTCTAATGTATGTATTTAGAATGAATAACTATTTAAAAATATAGTTTACTTTTAATAAAAAAAATTTTTTTTTCAATTATAATAAGCTGGTATATTTACCCTGACAGCGTTAACGTTAGCGTATGAAGTAGCCACTGGGACGGCCTGCTTTATGATGGGAGCACTGACGTAGGGAGCGCTGACCACAGCGGGTGCACCAACAAGCGCACCATGGCCCCATGCGGACGCGAGAGGCCCTACCAAACCAGGAGCAGCGGCAGCGACGGCCAAGAGGGTGGCGAATATGATCTGATAGATGAAAAGTTTTTTTTTTAAATATTCTTTTTAAGTCATAAATTTGCAGTAGGTACTCATTGAAATAGCAATATTGGTTTATTTTCTAAATTCAATTCCTTAATTAATGGCGTAAAATTTTTAATTATATTTACATATTAAGTTTTTATTTTATTTGAACATTAGAAAATCATAGACTGGCAAGGTGCAGTGTGCCAGCATCCGACGGTAAAGTTGATGGTTGTGTGCTTAATGCTACAATTTAGGGGAATGATTATATAATAAATTATTTTCATGTTCCTGCTCTGGTAATACAAAGTTGGGTACCGCTACTAACACACAGTGTCGTGTTTTGGGTGGAAAGTGGAGAATGGAGACACTCCAACCTGTCATAACAGCGAAAAAAGAAATAAAGTCTCATATACAATTATCAGTTACTAAGAAATAGTAAATAAAGCTTGGCATTTAATATAACAGTACTCAGTGTCCTTTAAAGTGAATGTATTTAGATTATAAATAGGTAACTAGATCCACTCGATATTTTTTAATTATAGGATTATAAAGAACTTGTCGTTTCGCTTAGTGTTTGTCAATATTTAGAGTTCTTGATTTTAATACACATAAATATAATATATATAGCACCTTCACGCTTTTCACTTTTCACCAGAAATCGAGATATTGCGTGTTGTGTTGCGGAACTCAATGCCGCGCTTTGTTTCAGTTACCAACGCAGACTTGACAATATTTTAAATGTTATGTTATTATAGTATATTCTTAAACAGTTATAACTAGTTTAGTAAATAATTAAACATAAAAAAACATGTTTAAATTAAATATTGAAAAAAAATATTCAATAATTTTTTGTTTATCTCATTAACTATATTCGTTGACATTAACTTGTAGAGTGATTCCAAGGAAATGTAACATTGTTATTGTACCTTCTAGTACCCGAAGGTGGCGTAGGTTTATCCATCTAAATATAATAGATATTATTTCCTTTTATCAAGGCCGTTTCGGACAATCACGACGCTAAAACGCGTGTATTATTAGACAATGCATAAATTAGGTGTTACAATTATTTAAATAAACAATAAATAATATAACAATTTTAAAAACTTATATCGCTTATTATTTATTTTAATTAAGAACATTAAAATGTAGGGGTATTTTTGTATTACAAAAATAGCGATATAGCATTATATACGACTGAATAAAATATATTAATTACTTATTAATATGGACAAAGTGACTCATTTTGATTGTGTAGTGGTATAACCCATACCAGTATACCAGCTGTTGTTTCAAATTAATTTTGGTTGCTGAAAGTTATACTTTGTACACAATAATAATATAGCAATATTAACTATAATGTTGATGGAACTGCAAAGCAGATTAGTCAGAAATAACCTGGTGTCAAGGCACTCCATTCTCCACTTTCTGCCCGGATATTCAACTCCACTTAAATAATTTTTATTTATTATAATGCATTTAGAAAAAAATATAATCTTAACACAAATATATACATGTTATATGTAATATTGATACATGTTATGTACATAAAGGCAAAATAAAGGCAATTGCAAATACTACTATGAGTATAAAGGTATTCAATTAAATAATTTACAAAGAGAAACCGACATCCGTGTCACTATTGAAATAAAAAAACTCTTTAATATATATTTAAGCTAATTAAAGCTATCTGTGAAAATGTTAAAAGCTACTTAAAAAAATTTAAAACTTAAATATCTTCGTCTTTAGAACATGCATTTCACTATCCGATTTTCACACACACACACACACACACATATATATATATGTGTGTGTGTGAAATTCCGATAGTCTATATATATATATATATATATATATATATGTGTTATCGCATAAATTTTTTTTTGGATATATTTAACTTAACTTAATAATGTATTAAAAGCAAAACAGATAATTTGCTTTCTAAGTAATTGAATTTAGATATCTATTTAAGTGGTATAATTGAATAAAAAATGAATCAGTTTTTATTAAGCGCAGTGCGGCCTCGGCAGGTCGTTGCCGCACTGGGAATGTCAAGTTCATGTCGATAAAAACTCGGACCTAGTATATAAAAACGCAAATAATCACTTTCACTGACGAAGCAGAAGATTAAATACTTCTTAATGCTATATATTTTTTTCTTTTCAATAATGAACACAAGTTTTACAATAATTTCGTTAAGTTTTGATCTGATTAAATCAAATAAAAATGTTATCAAATAACAAATCATATTATTTCACAAAATTATACAATATATTATACATATTCTTACCAGCTTATGCATTTTGTTGGAGGGTTGGTTATACGATTGTTAGAAACGATAAATGATAGAGATACGAATGTGCTTAGGGCCTAGCCCTCCAGAGCTTTTATAGTACTTTAAGACATAGCTTGGCCAAATCTGTCCAATCCTAACGCCGGTTGGGTTTAGGTCATCTATATCAGATATACTCTGGTGTAAGTACAGTTAGAAGCAATTACTTTATAACATTTACTTATATGTATTTTGTTTTATGAAATAAGCCTCTTTGTATGCGAGACATTTGTTTACTCTGAAAATTGTTTGCATTGTTTATGAATATAATTTTGGCCAATTTGAAAGTTACTTTTTGTAACGTGTCAAGGAATCACGCAAGCAAACCACCGACGTACAAGGAAATTAGAGAGTATTTTTTGAAGTAAGACACTTACTATGTAAAACAAACGGTTTTGTAGTACAATTAAAATTTAAATTATATTTTGTATTTTTGAAATGAAACTATTTATAACCAGATTAATCGCGTATAATATTGGTATTCGAAAATACATTTTAGAAGCCGACGTTTCGAACACTTTACAGTAGTCCGTGGTCACAGGTAGACTGTACAGGTATTTTCGAATACCAATATTATACGCGATTAATCTGGTAAAAAATAGTTTTATTTCAAAATGTGTAATAATTGTTAAAATCAAAGGAGTCATCATATTTTGTATTGTGTGAAATTATAAATCTATTATAATATAGCTTACGAAACTAGCAAATATTGGCATAGACTTAATTTCGTAACATTAAGTATTTAACTACGCCTTTCCAACTTACAATTTGGACAGCAAATTGAAACAGCTGTTGGTTTCCTACATAAACAAACTTCATTATAGAATAAATGTAATATATATCAATTTCGTCATTGTCATTCGAATGTATTTATGATAATATCCTTCAACGTACAATTTTGTTTTATTCCTTTAATAATATTAAGTTAAATTATTTGATGTACATCTTAAAATACTTGTAAATATATTTTTGAGAGATTTTTTTAAAAGAATAGAATATTATAAATATACTTACATAAAATAAAATTTACGACTATAGAAATAATAAACTTATTATGGATGAAAAGTTTTAGATTAATGACAAACAAGCTTCACGCTTTTTCTCGCATGGCAGGGTATTCAGATAGAACCTAGTGCCGAAACACCCATTCTCCATTTTCTTAAATTTCAACTTATTTTATAATAAGAAGGATAAAATGAAAAAAAATACATCACGATATGGATATTTTTAATGAGCCTCTGTAAATAGATACTAGAAAAAAAGTGAACTTTACAAAAGTTTATTTTCAATAAACTCAAACAAATCAACTACGTCGATCTTAAATATTATATGTTTTTTATCGTCGCCAACAGTACTTGAAACACTTGGTTGTTAGTTGAACTTATTTTTAATTCCAGTCATTCTGTGTCCATAACTACAGCGACCGAACAATTTTGATAATATATGTTTCGACTGCTATAATAAAATTGTGGTACTTATTATTTGTTATAAAATATATTTTAAAAAGCATTTAAAATTATCTCATGAATGTTGAGAGAGTTCTAATATTATGTATTGAAATCGGTTTTACACTTTATGCAGATAGCTCGTCTTTGGCATAAGTTCACCAGGGTCACAATTACTAGACTTCTGAGTTTTATACACGGAATTACTGTTATATGGTTAATTTCTATTTAAATCGATTGTTAGACTGATTAACTTTTGACGGCTATTTACACCTTCTTAGGAGTGAGACATATTTACCATCCTAACAAAATAACACATTTCAACAGCAGTAAGTGATCATAATATTTAGGGCAAATTGGTATATATAATATGACCACGGTTGTACTCTGAATAAAGTATAAATGTAATAAATAAAATAGATAAGATAATAAGAAATATATTAGGTGTAAGTAGACAATATGATTTTTTTTAATAGAATAGCCAATTATAGGATGTAGATTCAAATTGAAAATATTCTATATGCAATTAGACTTTTGTAAGCACCAATTTACCAAATGAACATAAAGTTACTACTGTAGGCTGCACAGTCTCTTCTCAGATTTCTTCTTAGGCAAGAGCACTCTTCTCTGGTTTTTTATACAATTTTGATATTTAAAACAATAGTAGCTTGTCCTGCACAAAAATCAAATAATCTTATTTTCTCGCATTTTTACCCTATCAATATTCATGCATGCTTTTAATATTGTACAGAGTACTTAATAGGTTATAATGTTCTACTGGTCAAAACATAACCCTCTCTTTTATTTTACCACAGTTGGGCAATAATTGTGGACAAGCGTACGTAAAAATTATATAATATGCAAAGTAAGTTCAAAACTACTTTATCCAAGAACATTATATCGTAAGCCTCTGGGTGAACGAATTAAAATTTATTTCTCTTTACCTTCATGAAAATTGCTTACTTGTAATGTATGACACTTTTAGATCAATATGAAATACGCGATATAGTACACTTTTGTGCAGAGCTAACGTACGAAATTCTAAGCATAGCAAGCAAGCCTTTGCAAAAACTACAAGTATTTTAGTTACTCCCTCAGTTAACACAGTATCTACTCGCTTTATATTTTATTTTTTTAAGTCCCACAGTTTTTACGTACATAGAGTTAAGGCATTCACCATTTGAGCTCTTGATATGTTTTCAACCCTTTATTTGTTTTTATAAGTCCCTGTGTGAATGAATGTGTGAATGGAAATATTGTTGTCTAATTACTAGAAAAAAATCTTTTAACACAACAAACAGCTAAATTAAATTTCTACTTTCAAGCATTAGCATTTACTTATGGAAATACTAGCGACCCTTCGCCCGCGTGAACTAGTTGATTCGTATTTTTGGCAGACTTTTCGTAAAACAATGCAATTCCTGGAAAAACTAACATAAAATTGGGGAAAAATTTCATCCCAACCCGCAAATATTTCTATATTTATTTTATCCCAATCGGTTCAAGTGGTTTTGGCCGCCATGACGTGACAGACAGACATACAGACAGAAGTTATTGCATACATAATATTATATATACATATATATATATATATATATAGAAAGAAAGAGTATATATATATATATATATATATATATATATATACATGTATATATATATATATATATGTATATATGTATTTATATATAGTAAGGATTTAATAAATAATATATAATATTTGTAGTAATGTATTTCAAATTGCAGTCTGTAACAGAAAATAAGCATGTGCTAAACGAGGGCAGGGCGTTTCAATGACACTAATCAACGGTCAGCTGACTTGTTATATTTTCTTATCAAGACATAGGCATGACTTAATAAATTTACTTTTACATATCAATATTGATTTACATAAATATATTTAAGTGAAATATTGTTATCTGTATGATATATACATTTTTTGCCGAGACTGCGTTTCAATACAACAATAAAAGTAAAAAAGAAATTAAAATTCATTTTAACTTTTATTTTAACATAATTTTTTAAATATAAACCAAATATACAGAACAAAACATATTTATTCTCTATTTAATACGATATAATATATACATATACATACATATTAATATAACACAGCATTTTTGAGCAAGTCACCAGGCAATGATATCGTCGAAAATTCTTATAAAAGGTAAGGAGAGGAAACGTATCTAGCAGCTACGTAGGGGGAAGCTGCAGCAACATAGGGGGAAGCTGCAGCAACATAGGGGGAAGCTGCCGCAACATAGGGGGAAGCTGCCGCAACGTAGGGGGAGGGGGCCGCAACGTAGGGAGAGGCAGCAGCTACGTAAGGAGATGGTGCAACGTAGGAAGCTGCAGCAACAACTGGGGCAGAGGCTACGACAGGTGCAGCTACTGCGTGATTGACTGCGTGAGCGGAATAGGAGCTAGCGTAAGGAGCCACGGCGTACGCCGCAGGGGCTACAGCAGGAGCCACGAGAGCTGCAGGCGCTGCACCTAATGGCACTATGCCACAATTGGCAGCAGCGATGGCAAGGGCGAAGATGACCTACAAAAAAATAAAAAATTAAAAAATTAGAAAATAATTTTTAAGATAATTCCTACAATATTTTTTAATTACTTTTTTATTACTTACGGTGAATTTGGCGATCATTTTGCTTGATTTGGTGACTTCTCACAAGTGTTTATAGAAAAGAATTCGATAAAGTGTACTGTCTGCTGGGTACCATCCCGTTATATACCAAGTGCTCATTTCATTGGGCAATGGCACGTACAAAGCATACGTAGCCAGTTAATGCGTTGGATATCGATGTTGGCACCATGATTTTTGACCCAGACTCGGTTTACGAGTAATGCATTCTAATTTAAACTTTGTGCACATCAATTTCACCGTTTGTTATATAACGGCCGGAAAGGAAAAGTGTTTCATAGACAAGTGAACTCAGTAAGTAAGTAAGTAAGTAACTTTTATATAAAGATTTTGTTATGTTAATGGTAAACTTTGAAAAATATATGTATCTGACGATTTTGAAAACTGTCACAAAAGGAGTTTTAAGGTAATCGGCTTACTCACGTTACAAATTCCGTACCAGGCGTGAATAGCTTTATAAATCAAAATACTTTAAAAATTCTATTATACGTTACTCTAATATAAAGGTTTCAAGTATACTTTAAAGCTTAATAAATTCTGTTTTAAATGTATTATTTCAATATCTAAATTAATAAAATCAAAATGTCTGTTATGATTTAAAAATTGTATATGTAAGACTTATCAACCTATTCACACCTGGCACGGTATTTGAATATTCTCGTATATAAAATAATCTGTTACATTATTCTTTCGTATTACTAGTTGTGATTATACATATATTTATATCTAATCTGTATATATATCATGTATTCTTAAAAGCTTAAATAATAAATTTGTTTGTCCCATTGCAATTGCAAATTAAAAAATGCATTCACGCAAACATCACAATGAAAAAAGTTTGCTAATGTGATCCATTTCTCTTCGCTAGCCATCACGAATCTCAATTGATCGACCGCAATCCGCCAAATGTTTATTTAACTATACGTATTCTGAATTACAATAAACAACGTATAAAAGGCTTTAACTTTTCGATGACAGGCACAGTTCACATCTTTTTTTCAATAAGGAAGGTCTTATTCAAAATAAGCAAAATGTTTGTTTTCAAATCTGTAAGCATCTATTATTTCTATAAAAATGTTGAGTATTTAAAAAATATATATGTATTTCATATTTGTCATTATTTATTTTATTTGCAGATCGTACTAATTGCTGCCGCTTTCGCTGTTGGAGCAGAATGCAGTGTACAAGCGGCTGCATTGATTGCACCAGCGCAAATCGGTTACGCTCATGCTGTACCACAAAATATCCCACCATATGCATCTCAAGTGAATATAGAGAGCCGAAGTGCTCTCGTTGCTGCACCTGCAGTAGCTGCCTATGCTGCTCCTGTTCGCGCACCTTTTTCTGCACCATTCGGCGCTCCGTTCGCTGCGCCTTTGTCTGCCCCAATAGCGGCTAGATATGCACCTTTTGCGGCTCCTCTTGGTGCAGCGCCATATATTACTGCACCTGGACTTCCAGCGGCATATGCAGCATCACCTGTAGTTCCTGCACCTTATGCTGCTGCTCCCTACGCACTTCCCGCAGCTTATCCTTATGCTCCAGCTTCTCCCTTGTACCGTGCCCCCTTCGGCGTTGCTCCAGCATTTGTTCGATAGATTTAAAGATAGACTAGTCGACCTTCCTTCAAAAAAGACTTATTATTATTATATTTCTTTATGTTTAGTATTTTTTTTACTATACAATTGAAAATAAATATATTTTTTTACAATTATTTTGTTAGTTTAATTTATATTATTTTAAAATAACAATGAATATTGACTAAACTCAATTGTTAAGACTGGACTTACAAATATCAAAAATCTGGCGTAAAAAAGAAGTTATTTTAATGTAAAAATATAAGTAGTGAATAATAATAAACAGTATGTCTGGCTGTCATTAAATTACATAAAACAATTATAAACACATGTTTTAAGTTCGGCCAGAAAGCGGAAAACAGGGTGTCTTGACACTAGATACTCTCTGCCTACCCTGCTATGCAGGAAAAATCGTAAATATAAAAAAAATCGACTCAAATGAATTAAAAGTCACTGATCTCATCTCTGAGAGACAGATAATGAAATGCTCATTATAAAACGTGACCACTGTGGACGGAACGTGATCCTCGTGGAATCAAACTATTCTTCCTAATATCCAAAATTATATTCGTACTATTTTCGTTTTACATAAAATGTAATTTTAACAGTATTTCTAAATGTTCGTCCAGATAAAAAAATATATACATTTTAAGTTATATGAATATAATTCAAAATTTGACTACAATTTTTTTCTTACTACGGTTGTGGTTGTTTCCTTCATTTTTAAAAGACTTTAAACAAAATATTACTTTCGATTTGTAAATCGATGCTAATACGATCAGGTAAAATCGAGATTTTTTATTTTTTTTCTTACTTGCACCTCTTACTTTAATAAAACACTAATGAACAACGATTATATATTTCTACACTTGATTTTAAATCTTTCACTGCAATACGCAATTTTCCAAAAAAATCTATATACATCTGCAGTGGCTAAATATAGACACTTGTTAATATTCTGGATGATCTGTATTGCCTAAATTGCAAAGGAATATCATCATAATAACTTGACTAGACTTTCCAAGTATTTAGATTTTATTTTTCTTTTTAAGCGAACCATACAATTACATGGCGTAATTAACCTCGTACCTACTGTTACAAACCAAAATATCAATGGTTAAGCACTGGATGTAGTTAAGAATTTATATAAATGTTTTACCTCAATCTGAAGATGATTAAAGATGAAGATAAAATCATGTAAATGTATTTTAAAATTATTAGAACATAATATGACATTTCAACACTTTCAACAGTTTAAATTTATAATTCAAATGGCTTTACTTATGAACCGATCGAAACATTTTGTGTTTAAAATGTGAAGGCAAGTTTACCAAAATAGAATAGTCAAACTGCATTTAAATTGGTTAAGTCCCTCTGAGATTCATATATCTTTACAGAGATCAGTTATATTTTTATTATATATGAAGCCGCGAGCGGGTCGCTTGTCTCCCCTACCCCGACGTCGCAAGCCGAGACCTGAGCCCCGCAGGAGGCGCCCTTGCAATGATCGACCTCCTCTCAAGTAGCCATGTAGTGCTTGCATTTCACAGGGACTGAGTACCCTCCCCTCTTCCCTCACCCCCCCGGTGTCGCTGTAAAGACCAACAGGTTAACAGCAACAGAAAAAAAAGGCCACTTGTATTATTATATATTTAAAAATATTGGGATCACATTTATTTGAGGCATTAGGAAAATAAAAAAATATATTTGTATATTATTTTATATTTATATTTCAGGTATAAAAATGGCTTAACAAACTATAACAATATTAACTAAAGTCTAAATTTAACAAAATAACATCCTAACCTAAGATTCAAGACTAGAATCATTTCCATGCCGGGCTTGTGCTGGCAATGAAGGAGCTGGGAATGAATAAGCATTAGCAAAAATTGGGGCTGGAGCAGGTATAAATGCTGGGGCAACCGGTCTCACAATAGGCGAGAAAGGTGCGTGAATTGCTCTTGTATACAGTGGTGCTGGTGGAAGTACCGCAGGATAAGGTGCTACCCTAGGTACGTATGCTGCTTGAGCGTATGCTGGCGCTGGTAGCAGTGAGACTGGGGTAGGAGCTGGTAAAAATGGAGCTCTAAATAGTGGTGCAGGTGCTGGTACTGGATACACAGGTGCTGGGAACACCGGTGCTGGTGCTGGAAACACAGGTGCTGGTGCTGAAAATACAGGAGCTTGTGCTGGAAACACAGGTGTCGGTGCGGGTAATATAGGAGCAGGTACTGGAGCTGGAGCAGCGAAAACGGGAGTTGGGGCAGGAAACAATGGAGCTGGGACCGCAGGTAATGCTGGAGCAAATGGTGCAACAGCTCGAACAGCAGGTGCTACAGTGTGAATGGAACGTACTCCATTAGGAAAACTGTAGAAAGGCGCATATCTGACCACAGATAATGATTTAATTGCCGGTACGATGTGTCCAATTCCACTAGCGTGGCTACTTCCTATTAGGGCGGCGATGGAAATGACCTGAAATAAAATGAGTATTATAGTAAATTTGTTTAAAATAAATCTTATTATATAAATATGACTAGAACACAAGGTCATTATCACTTACTAATCTTAATAAAGACATATTTTTGAGTGTCACGACTTGGCTAGTCGAATGGATATGTAGAAGTATATTAATACATGTGTCACGGGACGTTATATACTACATACTGTTGCAAGCATTACGTCTATATTGGTCATCATTGTTTTCACTTTCCATCGTCAGGACATGCGCATGCTCTCAAATTAGGTGTCAACGCGGACGTTATGGGTTACCGAATGTGCCGTCTTGACCGTCAAAGGACGCTTTATGTAATTCCCAAGCCGATCTACAATTAATGTTTTGTAATGTTCCATACCATAAGTACCTAATATTTATTATTGAAAAATTGCGATTACAATCACAAGCAAAAACACTGCTGTTGTATTCCTTTAGTTATAGAATCAATTAAAATTGTAACATTAAATTAATATAATTCAAACAGATAGGTATACATTTTTATACCGCAATGATACTGTAATATTATGTAAAACTTAAATCACAATTTTTAAATATTATAAATATATAAAAGTATTGTATTAGATGTACTAAAAATACTTTTTATATTTAATATTTCTTAATTATATATAATTATTGAAACTATAATTATATAGATAATTTATCAGCGTTGCATAAAATTGTAATGAAAATTAGATGAATTTGTACATAATTTTCGCAAATATTTAAAAGAACTAAGTTATAAGTGGTTTTTAAAATGAATAATGTATTTCCGAATTTTCGACAGGGTACACGAGCATTCATTTAATATTTTATTAATTTCATGCGCTGCCTCAAAGCACTGTGCCGTGTCTATTTTACTCAATCACTGTGTCTTAGTCAGCCTAGTGATTTTCAATATTGCGTACGCTTTCCCGCATAGCAGGCTTCTCTCCGCATAGCAGGCTTTCCCGCATAGCAGGATAGGCAGACAGAACCTAGTGTCAAACCACTTTCTTGTCAGCTTCTTCCGTCCGAATCCGAGACAATGCGTGTTGAGTGGCGGAACATCACCAGATCCGAGAAATTAAAATATTTTTAAAATCATTACCTCGAATGGTAATCGAACTCATAACCGACGCGTATAGAGTCAGACTGTAATACACAATGCCCCTCACGTTCACTTAATTTATTCTTATATTTTTTTAAATATATTTCCACACTGAAGATGAAAAACAATTAAACGTAAAACGATTTGAGTTCACGCCTTTTTCAATCTGTCCAAAAGCTGTTGTAGCCCATTAAGCCTTTTTCTTGTATAATTTTTAAGAATTGATAATAGTTGGCAAGAGAGAATTTATTATATTAATATTATTATACTATTTTTAAAGTTATTTACACGCGTAAGATAAGTAATCAAATGTCCAAATTCTGCTATACAAAATGAGTATCTTTACTCAAAATTTCCAAATATTTTTTTCCCTAATGGGTCATGGTCCAGTGTTCGTGCGTGAAAAAATATAGTTAAATTTACCAAAGTTACCAAATTTCAATTTTTCTCAAATGTTATTAAATTTTAATTTGCTCTATATTATATACTAGTACCCGTTCACGGATTCGTCTGTATAAACTACACGACTAAACCATTTTGTTTTTTAGCCTGCCCGAGTTCTCAAAAACTTTGCCTAAATTTATCATCAAAACTACATTTAAATTGGTTAAACCGCTTCTGAGATTTGTGTGCACAAACGTACATATAAACAGACAATCATCAAAAATACATCAAAAACATTTCTGTATCTTATTACTGTACGCCAAATTACGCAATTATAAAAAAAAATTGCATAATTAAGAATATAAAACTTGATAAGCATATATGATGGCTTTATTACATAATATTAAAGTTTATTTTTATAGTTCACGAACATAAGCCTCTTAGTATATCGAGCAACGTTCGCAGAATTACCTTGTCCGTATTGAATTCATAATGAAGCACCGTATGAGTAGATTAACAATTTGTATTCATAAGAGGACGCTACAAGCAATTCTAAGAACGCTAACGAGTTGAAAAACTATTTTATCTACATATATCGATGAGATTGCCTTATATTACTCTTTAATTAGGACATGCATTAAAACTTGCTTCAAAAGAAACTTTAAAGGGATTAAAAGAAAAAGGGAAGAAAAGAAAGAAAGATCAGTTCTTTAAAAATGTTGAATATGTGCTTTATCACTGTGTTTCATGATATAGGTTAAATTATAAGTAGATGGCGATCTAGTACAAAATATAACTTAGTATACATCTATACAAATAAATAAAATGGAAGTGTCTGTTTGTAAAATTAAAATAACCACTTTTTATTAAATGCATATGTTTGTTATATAAGATACAAATTTTTATCTGCCTGTCTGTCTTTCTGTTTGTTCCAGCTAGAACAGCCTCTCTGACGTTCACTGGCAATAAGGAGTAATTTGGGCTACCTTTATTTTCAGTTACACACGAAAGAAGTCGCGGATACAGCTAGTTCAACTTTGAAATTAATGTCGACTCTATGTTATAAATAATATTATCGAAGGCATGAAGAACATGATAAAATGATAGGATTTAAACATATTATCTAAAACAAACATAAGAAGTTCTAATTATTTAGATACAACATGAAGAAAATATTATACAATTTTTGAAATATTCTCTACATGATTCAGGTCTTTGATAGGTTACAAAAATAACAGTTTTCTTAGTACAATAATTCATTTATTTCGTTAGGATAGTATCAACAGTCTTTTTACTTGAGGGCAACTATTGGGGCCGATGCATAGTAAGGGGCTGCTGCGTATGGGGAAGCGGCAGCCACATATGGGGAAGCGGCAGCCACATATGGGGAAGCGGCTGTAATGTATGGTGAAGAGGCAGCCACATATGGGGAAGCGGCAGCAATGTATGGGGACGCAGCGGCTATGTAGGGACCGGGAGCAGCAGCGTATGAAGCGGCGGGTGCTATGATCTTGGCTGCAGGTGCATAGACGGGTGCCGCGAATAAAGGCGCAGATACAACTCCATTGTAGTTCCTAGAGACGTATTGAGAGCTCGATGCGGTAACAATGGATGCTGGAGCAGCTACCACAGGGGCCGCCGCTATCAATGGTGCGGCTACAGGTATGCCTGGCTTAGCAACGGCTACGGCGATGGCGGCTAGGAATACAATCTGCAAACATTAGATAAATTATTACATTTTACTGGCAAATTTATTATAATTAGTTTAAGAATTTCTTTTTTTACCTTTCCGAACATGTTCATTGTTTAGATATGTGGTGTTGAATCTAAAGATCTCGTAGTAATGTATAAAGCTCCATGACAATACATACCTTTTATACAAACAGAGTGAGATTCACCTTGTAAGTTTCGTCACTTTTGGTACACGGACGATGCGCATTAATTGTAAACGCATTCAGGCCGCGTAAATAGAATTGGTGTGAGTAATCTAAAAATCGCTAATATACCTTAACAATTATTGTGTACAGTTCTTCAGTTGGTACATTCATTATACTAAAAGAAAATTTTAATCATTTTTATTCCATATGTTCATTTTCAGCCTTATATTAGCCTTACTCGTATATTGGCTAGAATAGCTTTTTAAACGCTTGTAGAATGCATGAAAAATTACTATTAATATTATGGGTTGAATGATAAGCATATGGCAATCTAGTACAAATTATAACCAAGTATACATCTATACAAACAAATAAAATTGGAGTGTCTCTTCGTAAAATTAAAGTAACCGTAATATTATATTCAGAAAATGAAAATGAAGACATGCGATCAATGACCTCGTAATTATTGTAAAGCTTGTGTATGTAAATACTTATACAAGCTTTACAACTATTACGAGATATTTTTAAAGTGTTACACTTAGGAAATTGAAAAACACATATGTAGAAAACGTATAAAGATTTGAACGCTTAAACGGTTTCAACAGGCGCGGGTTCAAATCCCGCTGCGTTAAAAAATTTATACCTACGCTAAATATGTACTTTTCAATATGTAGCAAACAAATTATCTAACAAAATGCAAATTTAAACATTGATATTTTATTATGCTAGTAAATATTTAGCCAGTGAAAAAAAAACTACTAACTTGCTTGGATTTGCAAAAACTGGACTGGACTGGATATATATATATATATATTTTAAGTAGGCATTTCGCAAAATTTTCATCAAAGCGGGATACCTTCTATGGGCTACGTATATACATAGGCCATAGAAGGTATCCTACTACCTACGAGTATATAGGTAATGTGTATAGGTTATGTATAAATAAGCTAATAAAAGCTATACAAAATAGTTTGTAATGATATATTTATAAACCTATGGATGTAAATCTTTGACTAGCAAAGCTTCGTAAACTTCTGTATGAAGAATACAGAGGTGTCAATACCAAAACTTGTAACAATCGTAAAATTTGGACATGATGAATCGCTTACAAAGCTTTGATGGTATCAGAGAGACAGGATTTTTTTATATGAATTTTCAATACTTTTTTATTGAATATAAAGCAAAAACCGGAGTCAAGCAAACTATTGATTTGCACATTAAGCAAACTCAAATACACTTGTTTTTTTTATGGTACAACTGAATTGCAATAAAATTTATTTATATTTTAATTTGTTTTTTCCAGGACGTATATTGAAAAAAAAGTAAATCATATGCAATATTTGGTTTAGGTAAATATAAACTAAATAATGAATTATTCTATTACTAGATATTAAATAATAAATTATGCTATTACTGGATATTTTTTTTAATTTTCTCTAAATCATGGTGAAAGCTGCGCCTATTTTTGCCATATTTTGATTCAATTTTTATATCATATATGACGGTACATTATCAGGGCAAAGACTCAACTCTCGTCTCTATTGCGCGTGTAACAACAAATCATCGAGGTGTCGAGGAGCGACGATGCGGGTAGCTGCTTTTTAAAAAACAAGAGTTTATGATATTAAAATATTTCTAAATAAAGGCTTTATTGTATTTAAATATTCTACAAATATTTTTCTTACATTTAATTGTTTAGTTTAGTACTGTGAACGTTTTCTATAGAACTTTAAGGTGCAAAAACATAAAAAGAAAATTAAATACCATGTTACATATCAAACGCGAAAATATTTAAACACCCTATAATAACATCGAAGGCATAAATAAATAGAATTATTCCCTTTGTGTAATGGCTTCTATACGTAACAAAGTACAAAGCCGCACTTACTTTTGCCAAGGACTTGTTGATTTCCTTGGAACTGTAGACGCGAGAGAATAATGGGAGCTGTTGTAAACAAGTTTGCGTAATTCCATACACGATTATATAAAAATAATATCACAAGATTTACTATTAGTATATTTTTCATTTACTTTTGTTGCAGAAACCTTTGTCGTTTAGTAACATTTTATATATAAAACACTGAATTATTTTACGTTAATTGTTTTAAAGATAATATACCCCGATGCTAATTATAAGCATGGAAATTTCACTGCTGATAATTAAGTATTTTGCACTGCAGGTAATTTGAAAAGTTCTCTATTTCTCCAGGAACTAAACCAGTGCACTGGTCATCAACGTTGAGACTTGAAGGTCATGATCCGTCTGGAATAATTTACCAAATCGACCCAGGTATCTTTAAGTAATAGGGTCTACTAAAACGTAAAAAATATTCTGACGGTAGTCATCTTTTTTTTAGTCGGTATTGTAGTAAAATTTATTAAGTCTATGACAAATCCGGAACGCCACGCCAGCGCGCTGCTTGTGAGGTTTTATAAAAGTTTAAGGTTAAAAGTTGTTTTGCGCATTTTAATATAATAGTTAGCGGATCTATTTATAAATTTATATATATAGAGTATATAAAGAGAGCTTGACAAATTACAAAATTTATTTATAATAAAATGCAATAAACGTATGAATAATTCAATCAAATGAAAATAAAACATAATACAAGTTATAATTTAGTTTATTTGTTAGGAAATAGCATTCTTATCGTTTTAGGGCAACAATGGGGGCGGAAGCGTAGTAAGGAGCTGCTACGTATGGGGAAGCGGCGGCTATATATGGGGAAGCAGATGCAACGTATGGGGCAGCAGCTGCAACATATGGGGAAGCAGCTGCAACATATGGGGAAGCAGCTGCAACATATGGGGAAGCAGCTGCCACGTAAGGCGCAGGGGCAGCCACATAGGAAGCGGCGGGAGCTACGATTTTAGCTGCCGGTGCATAGACTGGTGCCGCGAAAAGAGGCGCAGATACCACTCCATTATAGTTCCTAGAGATGTATTGAGAGCTGGATGCGGTAACAATGGGAGCTGGAGCAGCTACTACAGGGGCCGCGGCTACCAATGGTGCGGCTACAGGTAAACCGGGCTTAGCGACGGCTACGGCGATGGCGGCGAGAAATACGATCTGTAAACATTTCAACAAAATTTTTTAAAGTATGCTAGAAGCAAATATGATATTATTAATTTTTACAATTTCTTTTTTTACCTTTCCAAACATATTGATTGTCTTGAAGTTGTTGTTTTAATCTAAAGATCTTGAAGTAATGTATAAAGCTTAATGGCAATGCGTACCTTTTATACAAAAGGAGTAAGATTCACCTTGTAGGTTTCATCACTATATTGCGGACCCAACTAGTTAGCGACAAACGCATTCGGGACGCGTGCCCGATGTAGTCGATTACGACAGCAAGGCAATTCTGACTGATAACGCATTATTGGACAATACAATTTGAATGTCATGGCACATACACGATATAACCAAACAATTATAAGATGATCGATTCATATGTATAATACCGTTATTTTTATTTATTGTTATAATATATAACATCATATTTCTAATATATTTACTTCTCTAGATACTTTGTGTGATTGTGTGTGGTTTTAGGCATTTGCACATTTTTTTTTATTCATACTCTCTCTTCTTGGGTTTGACCCCCTACACATATTGAATTTCAAGGCAAGTCCCAATTCTGGACAACAATATTATTCAAACCGTTTGTTTTCGTGTTTTCTTACTGATACCTTTTTTAATTACAGCAGTAATTTAAATGAATTTTCATTTTTATTTTATAATAAGCTCAACTGTTTCGATAATAATTTGATTTTAGACAATTTATTTTATATACAAACAGATTAAAACATCTTCTGTACTCTTTTATACAGCTTTTTACGTTATGCGTGTAGTATAAGGATGAGAATATTAAGTACTAAATGTTCTAACACTATATTAAAAAATATATTATGTCTTTATTAAAATTAAGTATGTAATGAGCTCATAATAATAATTCTTTGACGACTTGAAAATGAAAGCATCATAAGATTACACAAGCAAATCACGAAGAAATTGAAAACACGTGGTGCAAACTTGGTGACGTATTTGACTAAACTTAATAGGTTTTGAATGTAATTAACTTAGATGTACAAACTGCGGCTTCACATTTTTTCTCGCGGAGCAGGGTAGTCAGAGAGAATCTAGTGTCAAGACACTCCCATCTCTACTTTCCGCCCGAATTTAAGACATTACGTGTTAAATGACAGAGACAACACCACGCTTTGTCTTAGTCCAGAGTAAAGAATTTAAAATAATTTTAATATATTCTTCATTCTTCCGAGTGGGGATCGAACTCACAACCGATCTAATTTACAGTCAGGCTCTATCCTACTGCGCAACGATTTTCGCTTGCGTATACACAATGTCTCGATTTTGTACGGAAAGTGGAGTCCGGAAGAATGGAGGTCGTCTATAGCTACCCAGCTTGTTGTACAAAAACAAAAAAAATTCTATTTAGTTTTATTTCTGTAAATTAATTAATTGAAATATACTCATATATATAAGTATAGTACGTATCATTTTATTCGTTCGACAAGTAACCCAAATTATAAAAAAAAAGTAACGCAAGTTATTCGCAGTATTATAAAAACGACAAAAAGAACGAAAGAAAAAAAGTGTTTTATCTAATATTGCTATTGAAATTTTCTGTACATATGACATTTTGAATATTTTCTTTAAATAAAATGTAAGATTTTCTTCTTCGAAAATTCGTTATTGCTTACTTTACTAAAAATACATTTCCAGACTTGTATGGAAGAATATGTGATGGCATTTTGAATCATATTTTTAAATCATTACGTATTAGGTTAAACATGTTTAAAGGATACGTTATACACGCTAGTTCGTTAATAAAGGTTAACTAATTTAAAAAATATATATTATCGAAAATAAAGATTTACTTTAAAAAATTGATTTGAATTTTCGTTCCAATAAAAGAAATTATATTTTTTTGTAATACTAAAGATACATAATTATAATTTAATTCTACTGTTATCATGTTTCTGTCTTAATTTGTAAAATATTATAACATAATGTATATGTATAAAATTTTTTTATGTGATAAGAAAAAAACAAAATATAAAAAAATATAAATATAATATTTTATTTACAATTCATTCGACCTTAACTATAAGTGTAACATTTAACAAGTGTATTTGACTATACCTTACATTACACCTTACATTATCTTATACCCTAGGTCCTTTACTCAGCGATCTGTTTATGGGGTGATATGCAGTTAACTTAATACCACGAGATTTTGCTTGAATCTTTTGAGGGTATCTTTTAACAATTTTTTTACCATTAGGCGGGCCGTACTTCGCGAAACCTGCAGAGGTTTTCACGGCCTTTATTTTATACCAAGTCGCTGGTCTTACGATTATTCTTGACTTTGGTAGAAATGTATGAATATGAGGAACTACCTTCAAATCTTGATGCTGATGATGATGATGATGGTGGTGGTGTTGGTGGTGGTGGTGGTGAAGTGCACTTAGAGGGGGTGGAGCGATATAAGCTAATGGTACAGGTACTACTTCTACATTCGTTTTAACTTTTTGGGGTCTTGAAACTGAGGAAGGAGATGGCTGTCTAGCTGGTCCGGAAGGTGCCAAATATTGCCTAAAATTTACATTTTGATTTGACGGCAAAGCCTGTGCGAAGCTGTTGGCAATGTTAGTTGGTACTGGAGTTGATAAATCTTGTCGTTCATGTTCCGTTATGGTTTTTACTTGAACTGTTGTTTTCAAGGTAGTTGATTCCCTGTTGTTGTTGGAATTTTCTGACGTTGTTGCTATTGCTTGTTGTGTTTGTTGTGTTTGTTGTGTTTGGGGTAAAAACCCAAACGTCGGTGGTAAACCAAACGGATACGGGGGAAGAAGTATTGTAGCCACTGGAGCTGCAGCATGAGCTGTTGCGATTGCGATAGCAATATTAGGATTAGCAGCAGTACCTTGTGGTCGTATTGTAGGGTTAACAGGTATTATTGTTGTTCTCTTCGCGTCTATAACTACTGGCGGCGAAGGAACTACTGGTATATGTTGGACAACTGGTGGAGCTGGTAAATTTGGAAAAGCTGGGGCGACAGGAAATACCGGATGCAGAGGGGCAGCAACTAGACGATTAAATGTCCTCTCAAAGTATTGTGAGCTTGCAGCAGTTACGACAGGTGCTGTACCAGGTACAGCTACTGGATGGAATCCAGAACTTCGGACGTATCCGCATGTTAATGATAATAATATAACCTGCATAAATGAAAACATATTTTATATAAATTTGTAAGTGATAAAAAATAATTCCAATAATTAAAATCGTACCGTCGCAAGCATGGCAGAACGTCCCCCTCGAATCTACCTTTAAAGTGAAATGCGGGCCATAGGAAATGGGGTGCACGCTTTTATATAGGTGTAACAAATTTTGCATTGTGGTGTGGCAATGTGGCCCGTGTAGCAGAATACCTAATGGTTCAATGGGTAAGGACATGAACCTTGATGGCTACAAAATTCGTATTGAAATTACGACGTAGGAATAATAATAACTAGACGTGGGCATTGTAAAAGTATATGTCGCAACAAATATCTTTGTTCATTTTATTAAAATATTTAAAAAATAATTAAGTATATTCATTCATTACAAAGCTATATTCAATACGTTCTTTACCACATGACCATTTGTGAGTAAATGAAGCGAAACTGCTGCAAATTTAATTCAACACTGTTTTCCTTAATTTTAAACGCGTTGTGAATAAAAATTAGCATTAAGATTTTTAGTTAAAACAATTTCATAACGGAAATAGTTATTGATAGATTGTAAATAAGGAACCAAATATTTTATCTTAACTTTATGTACAAATACTTCTTTTCTTAAAGTTTAGCGCACATTTTTTTTAAATTACAGTTTAACAATCTCATTTACAAATAATTTTATGTAATAGAATAAAAAGAATGACATTAATTCATATTTCAATTTTTAATGATACAGAAATAAAATAATACATATATTATTATATTTTTCTATCTTACACTATATCATCTTACAAAATCTATGTAAATGTTTGAAATAATTATAAAATTTCTAATATACATACGTATCCATTTATATTTCCTTAAATGGAAATAGAAAATTAGCAGCTTTCAAAACAAGGCTGATACGAAATGTCTTGTTTCAACAAAGTATTTCTATCACACATAACAGAAATAGTTTATCGAAACACGATAGAAACAGTTTCTTCATATTACAGTATGGAGAAGATATCAAATGTTTATTAGTAAATTCAATAATCTTATATATATTATAGGTGAACCAAGGAGTTTGAGAAGTATGAAATTTGGCACAGTTATAAAAAAATATGATCTGCATATTTTTTTAAAATATATATAAAAAATACATAAAATTAACAAAATAAACTAAAACACACTACCATATGTTTGACATACATTTCTGTATAAAGTGACATACACGGTGCTAAGCCAATGCGTATTTACGCGTTTACAATAGTAAATATAAATTGTCAGGAGGTTGGTAGTTTGAAACCAATAATTTTGTCATATGGGTTGAAAAAACAGTAAGTATGCATGAAAGTCATAATAAAAGACGAAATAGATTAGTATGAAATATTGAAAATATATTTGTATTTTATTACAAACAAAGTGCATATAGCTTCTTTTTTTTAAATAAAAGCATGAAACAATTTATTTACAGAAAAAATATTTACAGTAAAAGTATAAAAAATGTGACATTCGAGGCTTATAATATTGAATATACACTTAAAACCGTTATTAACACTTAAGAATGCGAAAATTTAGAAATGCAACATATTATGCTGTCACATTCACCTTCTTTAAGTATCTGGTTTTAAGTTTAGTATGATCAAAAAGTTAGAATTCTAAAGCTACGGCTATATAACTATTTAGATATAACATTAATCATTATAAATATCTACTGAGAAAAAAAACTAGAAAGTCTATAAAAGAGTGCGATAACATCTCGTTTTAAACACGAGGCACGTGCAAAAGAATAAACCCCTTGAACGTTTAGTTACGTTTTTCTACAACGTGGAGCCTTGTTGTGTTATTCAAATGCCACAGGCGCTTGTTTTATGCTTTTACCAATTATGATTTAGGACGTCATATCACTAGTATATATATACATTGATTAAAATTAATTAATAATAACTAAGTATATTATAAGCTCAAACTCATTTTCATATTTACTCAAACTCATTTTCATATTTTAAGTGTGTGAATAACACTTTAAAAACATATATACGATATTTACTAAAATTATTTTCAATATAATATATAATTAATTGAAACTAAACTGTAGTAACTATAGCGTTGAAAATAATTAATTGCAATTATTATAAACTAAGTCAATTAGTTATGAAAAACGTGACAATTGATAACTTTGCTGCGTGATAAATGCAAGGCGTCTTTTTATAGAGCAAAATATTATTATTTATAGTTAAATCTATTACAATATTCACGCGACCAGAACTATAGTAAATCACTCTTGCTTCAGCCAGTTTCATCTGCCAGGAAAAAATACTAAAACTGATACCTTTGTTCAGTAGAAGGTTCTTTTTTACACTATATTATTTTAAATACTAAAACATATCAGCTCTCTAAACTTAATTGTCAATATTTGCGTGAAATGCCTTTTAATAATTTTATTTGCTATCTTGGCTTTTTCAACATACGGGAAAGACGGGAATGCGTAATATGAACACATTTTTTAAATGAAACACTTTTATTAGCAACTTTACGTGTTTTCAGTACATGAGGATAAGTAGAGGGAGCCCGCTGAGTTTCTTGCGCCGGTTCTTCTCAGGTCAGAGACATTAACTTTAGTGAACCGGTGGTAAATTGTTTGACTTTCAAAAAATGAAGAAAGTTCTTAGTTTGATGAAAAATATTTGACTTTGACTTTAGGAAATTTTATTTGTTGTTAGCATCTCTGTAGAGAGATTTTTACAAATTTCTGCTACCTAAAAATTATTCTACGAACAATCGTTTGGCAAAAGAGAAAGCTATTTATTAAATATTCTTTTAACATTGTTTTTAAAGTATTATTAACATACTTAGGAAATTGAAAAATATATATTCATTAAAAGTATTATAATTTGAACGCAGCGGGTTTTGAAGCCTAAGATGCTAACAACAAATATAAGTTGTAATAAGCGTATAAGAATTACGACGTAGCCGGATGTAAAACGCATGGCTTAGCGGTCAGAGCGTTTGAACGGTTTTCAAGAGGCGCGGGTTCAAATACCGCTGCGTACAAATTTTTATACGTTTTCTAAATATGAGATTTGAGTGAAGGCACTCCCTTATATCTGCTTGTATTTGATACATTCTATGTTAAGTGGTAGAACTCTGAGTGGGGATCGAACCCACAAACATCGCGTTTACGGTCTGAATGACTCGTTTTTTTATGAATAGTTTATCATTACCACTAAATTTTTCTCAAAAAATAATAAACATGTCGTCCATATACATGTACGTAGAAGATATATTTAAAGAAAATAGACAGTGTTGTTGTTTTTAAAAGCAATAGACAAAGATAAAACCATTATTCATTTTTATAACAGGTATCAAAGACCCAGATTAAGTTTCTAACAGAATAACACATTTAGCCACCGTCATCGCTAGACTGTCGCCGGTATTCGAAGATTATCGAAGGCATGCGTATCCCGACGTGAATTTATATCATCTACAAACATCTGCATATAGACGTTTGACATCAGCTGGCAGTAGTTTGTGTGAGTTAAGTCAAGATGAGCCAAAAACTAAAGTATTTAGTATATAAACATTAAAGAAATGTTACATTTAAACACGTTTCAGAAAAAAAAGCTTTTGATATATTTATTCATTATATACCTACCCCAAAAGAAACTAAGTCAATTAAATAAATACTAGCGACCCGCCCGCGGCTGTGCCTGCGTAAATTATATGACTAAACTATTTCACTTTTTCGCCCGCCCGCGTTCTTACTTGAATCATAAACTTATAATTCTTATTTATGAATTGATTTAAATGAAATAAATACTTAATACAATAGACAAAATGCATTTAATTCAGTGTAGCCATTTCTGAGATTAGCATGCACACACAAACAGAAGAGAAAATAAAAATCGTTGTTTTGGGTTTTATTAAATTGATACATGCTCTTATAATATTTTTTCTCATTTATCTTTAATGTACAGACAGCGTAGACCTTCATTTTTATTATATTTATAGATAAGTATGAGAGATTTATACCGCTTATAAGTAATACTATAATATTGGCGGTATATAAGCATCTACTTTATCCTTAAAATGTGTAAAGAAAAAACTTTCATGAATTGCGACATCTAAGTCTAAGTCTTAAGTCAGCGAAGTCTAAGTCTTTTCTAAGTAATATAATATGTAATTTTCTAAGTCTCATATTAATTTATAGCTATTACAATTATAGCTTCTAAACGATCGCAAAATGATGTATTTTTGACAATGAATGTATTTTATTTATAGAAATCGTAATAACATCTTAAAACAACATCTTTATATTTTATAGTTATGCGTTTCCAGCAACAGATTAGACACAGGCAGTCTCTAGTGTTAAGACACCCGGGTCACCACTTTCCGCCGATTCAAGAGGCATTGAATAAATCCATAATCTTAGTAGGCAATTGTGTTAATTTGTGTTCATATATACAAGTTGTTACTTAACATGTTATTGAATACTCTTTAAAAAGTATTTTTTTTAAATATCTACAAACATATTACAATAAAAGACATTTTAATGCATTATAACATTTACTTCATAATATCACATATTGAGAAAGTCATAAAATTATTAGGAATATCTAAACGGCAACAACAGCAGGGGCACCTACATACGGAGATGCGGCAGCTACGTACGGAGATGCGGCAGCTACATACGGAGATGCGGCAGCTACAAAAAAAAAACAATAGAAAAATAGAATCTATACAAGACAGAAAATTAATATATATACAAATATAGACTACTTACGATTTTCATCATTTTGATTGATTGGTTTGTATGTTAGTGATGCTACTGCAAGTCTATGAATGATGTTCTGTACCGACTGATGAGTACATTTTATAGTACGCAGGAGTATAGTGGCGCAACACGCGCCGTACGAGGAGACGTCTCTGGCATTGAAGAATGCGTGCTTTGAATCGAGTTGAATCTTATTTCACCACTTTCAAGATTAATTTCGTGCGCTTTTCCTTCACTTAGACTTTAGGTAATTTATAAAAAATACATAACCAAATGTTTTAACATGAAATTTTTGTTACAGTAACAAATAAAAATAAATTCGATACTTTTTATTAATCCATGCAATTTCTCAATACTTATAAGAGAAAACTTATCTAGCTAGGTCCACTATTCACGCTACTCTCTACTGAACTTCTATAGATCAATATAATAACTTAACGATAAAATTTGTAAATAAAAACAAATTTCTTATTTACATTCAATTCATTTTAAAGTTCAATAAAGTGATGGAAGTAATGTTTAACATTTTAAAATGTTATTCGTACAGTTAGGAAATTGAAAAACATTTTTAGGAAACGTACAAAAAATTGAATCGCAGCGGAATTTGAACCTGCGCCTCTTGGAAACCGCTTAGCCATGCGTTCCACATCCGGATATGTCGAAATTCGTAAACGCTTTTACAACTTTTTTTGGTTGATAGCATCTCTGTAGAGAGATTTTTATAATTTTCTGCTACCCATATATTACTCTACGAACGTTTGGAAAGACAGAATGCTATTTATCAAATATTTATATCTATTTATATAAATTGAAAAACATTTTTTAGAAAACGTATTAAATGTTGAACGCAGCGGGATTCGAACCCGAGCCTCTTGGTGGCCGATATATTTTATCAATATAAGAAATACTTGAAACGGACCATATTTTGAACCATTTCTTTCGTTCGCTTTGGACACGTGTCAAGATCCGATGACAGTCCAATATTTACTTAGCATCAATCTAATGTCCATATCGGGACGACAACGACAGAATAATGAGAAAATACTTATCGTGTTTTTGTTATTAAACTATAAAATATAATTTACAACACACATACATTGCACTTGTTTTGTTATACATTGAAAATACTTATAAATACTAAAGTAGGAGTTTTTAAATTAATATTTAAATATTAGAAACACAATTCATATTCTCAATGGTCTGTCGTAATAATATTTGTTGAGCATTATACTCGTATATTACGTTTAAACAAGTTGTCGAACTGACTGATAAGTCAGTGAGTTTTTTAAAACTTTTTCATTATATTTGAAAATAGTTAGATTTTCAAAAAAATATATATTATAAAATGATCAATATTATCCGTAAATATACTTCATATCACTAGCAGGTGTTTACGTAATAGCTAAGGGCAGGGGCTGTCGTTAACGTCTGCATCGGACAACATATTAACACCTGCGACTGTAATGCCCAATGTCTCTTATGTAATACCCTTAAATGATGCACTTCAATTATTTATTTAACTACAATAGTAAAAGTTATTGATATTTGAATAGGATAAGATTAATAGTAACAATATATCTATTTATACATACAATAAAACTTTAAATAATCTCTGTATGCACAATGTACATGGAAGATATATGACAAGAATTATTGTTGAGGGTATTTATCAATTTGATAAATAGAACTCCCAACATAGACTTTTTCACGTTGCACGTGCACGTTATACTCAGAAACGGCTTAACTGGTTTTATTTTATTCCAATCCATTTATAAGTAAAATATGTACAATCATTTAAATCATAAATTTAAACAAAGCTTATGATTTAAGTAAGGACGCGGGTGGATGAAAAAACAAAAAAGGTCATTCATATCCGCGAGCGCTAATTGTTGATATATGTATCGAGACTTAAAGAATTTTAGTTAGCGAAGGATTTAATAAGAAAACATGGTTCTCAGCCAAATTAATGAACAGCACGCAGCGGAACAGGAACTTGGTGCATAACTATAACTTATAATTGAACTTTAGCTAATCCATTAGTTTTTTAACGTAATTATTCGTGTGATCAGGACATGCATTCGTACTCCACTTTCTGCCACATTTAACAAAATATTTCAAGATTAGTTTCTATCACTCAATAACGACAATGTAATGTAATGGTTTAATGTATGAAATCATTTTTGTTTTGTACTTCAGTTTTTGTTGAAAATAAACCTGTAGGAAAATAAAACTGAAACCAGTAGGAGGTAAAAAATAAAGAATTTTTATTTCATGAATAATATAAAACATTATCCCTCCCATCGTCAACTTTATTATATATGAGGTTATTATATTATGATTTATCATTCTTATATAAATCGTGTTAGTCAAAGAATTAATCCTAAAAATGTTAGTTCTAGATATACAAAAAATTTATAAGAACAATTCGAGACATTTCGTATTGAGTACGAAACGTCTCGCTACGTTACTAGAGTACGCTGTCCCACTGCGCCACGGTGGTCTCAAGGTACTACTACTAGATATAACTTGTAATTTTCTTTTTCGTGTAAGAGTTTATTGTATTTACAACATTTATATAGTGTAATTTCATTAATTACGAAATAACAATAACATAAATGTTTTCATATAATCAAAAACTTAAATGTTTATTTGAATAGCATATATAACGTATTAAAATGTATTTCACATCTTTTGTCCGTAAATCGAGACAAAGAAATTGTTTCAAGGCTAGGCTTTTGTATAGGAAATGGACTCTACACGTGGGTCAACGATTTGTTTTACCAAACCGTATGTGCGTAATTAGACTTTACTTTGTTCAAAATTTACTTATTTTAGCTGATTTACATGCTTGAATATTTAAAAACATATTTAAAAATACTCATTTATAAATATTATACCACCTAATATGATGTACAGATAAGCTATATTTATCTTTTAACAATCAATAACGACGATTCCATGACATGACTTCCATGAAAGTTCTTCAAACCAACAGCAGCTTTGCTAGGTTTTCAAGACTTAAGCATATAAGCTTTTATATGATTTACGTTAGAAAGCACACGACAGGATATCAACTTCATAAAATCACATTTTTTACTCTTTATTTATGTAAAATGTAATCATTGTATCAGTTTAGAAATGAATAATATAAAGCATTTAAATTTTTTGCTTAGCTATGTTGTATACTATTTTTGTGCGTGGTGACATTTTGACTGTGTTCCGACAATATTCTATACTTAAAATAAGAATATTTATTGCAATAATCATATAATGGCAATTCAAAATAGCCAGTAAATAAAATTTTACAGTATTTTAGTTTTTGTGTAATCGCTGCAACACTAGTATAAACGTATGTTATTGTTTAATGTACAAAAATTCTAAGGGAGTAAGAAATTGGTACAATTAAATTTCCTATAGTAATTTACCAAAATTTAAAAATTAGTACATACCAAAATTTTGTATATTAATGCATTAAATTAATTGATATACATTTTTTTACAACTTCACACTTCACTTCGCACTTCTCCACTTCTTCTTCCGGGAAAACTCAGTAGAGAGAGCCTAGTAATTTAATCAAGAAATTTAATTTAAGCAATATTCAAAAGCTGAGTATTTTATCATTGGTAACGCGCGGAGAATATAGGGACCAAATCATTTTATTTTAAATTTTACATAATCTTATACATTCAAGTATTTATTAAATTCATAATTAATGCCCCCTTTTTAATGCCCGATCTAGAGATGCCTTTTACGTTCCTATCCGGAAAACGAATTACTACAAGAATAGTTTTTTTTATAAGATCTTGGAGGATTCGTAATTAAAATGACGGTGAAATGGATATATTTCACAGCAACAATAATCAATATTGTTCAAAAAAATTAATAAGAGTAACCAGACTTAAAAAATGTACTGAACTTTTCTGTTCCACTGCTTTTAGATCAACATTCGTATTTTTTCCGCAAGCATTTTACGCTAATCCTTACTTATATTATGAATGAGAAACTCTGCCTGTTTGTCTGTGACACTTTCACGGCTTAACCACCGACCCGATTCGGATGGAATTTGGAATGAAAACAGTGGAAGATCCACGGTCCAACAAAGGCTACTTTGTTTTTTTTGTTCAAAAATCAACCCTTAAAGAATGGAAATACGAAGATAAAAAATCATACATAATGCCATGTTTTAGACATACCTACCCTTTGTTATAAATATACACGTTGCTACGGCAATGCGTCAACTACTGTAATTAAGACGGAATGAAACCATTTTTTACATTTTAAACAAGTATTAATTATTGGGAACCCCATCCATTATTTGTTATAAAAGTTGGATGAATGAAAATTTCATGTACTTATTGTACATGTATTATTAGGCATCTGACTGTAAACGTAATTGGTTATGCGTCCGATCGCCTCTATAAATAGGATTAATGGTTATATTTAAATTATTTTCACTTCTTCGCTCTGGTGTCAACGAAGCGCGGCGTTGAGTTCCGCCACTCAACACGCAATTTCTCGATGTCGGGTGGAAAGTGGATAACGGGGTCTGTTAAAATTAGGTTCGCTTTGACTACCCTGATATGCGGGAAAAAGCGTGAACCTATAACTGTAATATGTATTGTATAACTTGTATGTTACGAATAGTAAATATACCTAACCGAATATATATTGAGTAGTTACCCAAGCACACCGCAAGTTTGAACATTCAACAATTTCCAAAGCGTATATAACACAATTCTATAAATATCTTGTTTACAACACAAGAACATGAAGCCGATACATCATTTATTATATAAATATTATCGATAATATTATTTGTTGATTAAACCTTACATAGTTGTTTTTATAAAAGTACAAAATGCTTTCATGAAGTAGTCAAATAAATATTTGATATATATTTTGTTATATCTTTGATATATTATCGAAAAGTGTGTATATGTGTTAATAATTATTTTTATTACATAAATATTTCAAATATTATTAGTTATTTCAGCAGATAGGACCTAATTCTTTGTTCTACAGTTCTCCACTTTCCACCCGTTTAAGAAACGTTACGCGTTATTTATATGCTTTATCTTAATAGACTGGTAAATTGATATTATTTTTATATAGGCATTCCTATGAGTAGGAAATTAACCTGCAATCATTGCCTATATGCCGACTACCATTGAAAATATAAATGTATGTTAAAATCGAAAAAATATTAAATTAAAATAAATAAAAAAAAACCTGTCAGTCATAGGACCTGCCAATAGAAGTGAAAACTAATAACTAAATGTTTGTATTAAAATTTTAAAGTTCATAATGTGTACATTAAAGTAATCAATATCAATCAGGTTCTATTGACATTAAATTAAAAGGTACAACATACGGCTTTTGACAGAAAATTGTATTCGACATTAAAAAATGTCGGTCACGCGAACCCATAATATTTTCCTCCAGCAAAATGTGCTCATCGAATAAAGAAGTTTTCACTTCATATTTATGCACAGATACAAGGAAAGCGTTCGGAAAGAGAAACTAGTGCTCCGACATTCAGTTCTCCATTTTTGCGAAAAATGTAATTTTTTTATTCATTGTATCTTTTAACTTTGTCCTTCTAGACTGTATAATGTTTTATATATAGCGGTCCTCCCTAGTGAAAACCAACGCAATTTTACTTTAGTATATCTTTTAAATCTTTTAATGTATGACTGCCCCGTTGCATGTTTCTTAGAAGGATGTAGTCAGGTTTATGTTAATGCCGCCCAATATCTATCTGCATCCGTAATGATGTCATAATATATGTTAATAATTTGTTTTGTATGCTCAAGTCTATTAATAGACCTACTCATCGCTAAGCTTGTTACATATTAAACTGTCGTACAAACTTTTGCAGTAATTCGATAACAAAATAAAGGCCACTTGGAATTTTTCATGTACCATCGACATTGCAATGACAATAACATAAGTAATGATATGATGATTGGGGTATACAGAGTTACAGTATTAAAACAATATTTTACTGTCAAATTAAGTTAATTGTTAATTCATTATTAAAAATTAAGTTAATTGACACTCAAACAGAATGAATAAAGTTTTGTTACCTATAGAAAGTCACCAAAAAAGAAAAAAATTGTGTATCCAGTTGGCTTACTCTCTTTGGCTTTGGCTAACTCTCTTAGTTACACACTCCTAATATAAAAAAGCCTGGAATGCATGTCTCTATCAAACGAGTTGTTTACTGCTTTTCACAGAGTTCATCAACTGCTGCTGGTTGTAACTTGTCTGTTCGCCATTTCTAACGCGTCGTTTTAGTTTGTTGATTGGGAATTAATCGGGCCGGTACACTGGCCACAGTAACTCGAATGTGAGTGTCGTCCAATACTTGTTGGTTGGATCGAGCAATGTGTGCACCGGTATTGCCCTGCATAAATGAAATTGAAGACCCAGCCGCTGTGCAGATGGGATCACATGAGGCCTTATAATCTTCCCTTTGTAACATTGTGAAGATAAGGTCATTTTACCCCAAAACATTACGCTGGGACCGCCAAAACGTTCACTATATTTTATGCAGCCTTCCACAAATCGTCTCCAGACCCTAATACATCGATCATCACTAAGAAGCTTCGTTTTATATTCACCTGCAAAGAGCACCTTACTCCAACGATTTAAACTAAAGTAAACGATAAACGTAAAAGAACAACAAATTACATACTCCAATAACAGGTAATTAACAAATTACCATAAACACTTAAAGATATTATATAATATTACTCAATATAGTATAAAGTGCAAAATAAAAGATTTTTAGGTATTATATTATTGAAAAATTAATAAATCTATCATATATACATATAAACATACTTATCTTAATATATATTTTTGATTTTATTTAAAGGGACAATTTAAAATGAACGCGCTGTACACGTATTGTATATATTTTTTAATGTACCTCGCAATTTCCTTTGTACAGAAATTAATTTATAATTGTACCTACCGTCACTTTTAACTTGTTATCTTCCTAACATCACCCGTAGCGAGTTATTGCAGTTTCAATAATAACGACTTTAATATAAGATTAAAATGTAAATAACATGTAATAAAAACCGAAGCACTATTATATAATTGCAGCTTCACGGTTTTTCCCGCCAAGACACTGTTCTCCACTAGCCTCCTGAAATCGAAACATTGCGTGTTGAGAAGTGACACGCCGTGCTTTGTCTTTAGTAAAAGGATGAAGAAGTGATTTTTTAAAAATATAATCATTACCTCGAATGGGAATTGAACCCACAATAAATAACGCTTACACTCAGACGCTGTCCCTCCTTATAAATACTTGAATTTAGATATGTAAAAATATACGATATATGTCAAATAAAAGAATTTCCAGTTTCTTTTTTAATTCAAACTTTTTTTTATTGTCACCGAGCGGGTCACCAAGAGTACACCAAAGAGTGTAGATAACAAAAAGGACTCAACACTATAAATTTTCCTAGCACGCTGTCTATTTTAATGATGTTGCATGGTGGGTCAGATTAATATTATAATTAATTAATACTATACAAATAAATAATTTAATTAATTAAGTCATATAGATTAACGTGCATTAAGTTGGGGAAATCAACGCCACGCTTTGTCATACCAGTGCGGAGAAATGAAAATAATTTAAATATAATCACTCCTTCCCGTGGGGATCGAACAAATAATAGACGCGTGAATATTTCCACTCAAATCACTGCTATATTAAAGCATATGTGAATGATTTAACGTGAGAAATAACACGTGATTCGTGCGACACGACCTTAACACATCAAGGACACTATTAACATGGACTATATATGAAAAAATATTTTATTGGGCATTTACCAATATTATGGAACCGAGAACAATGATTTTTAGTTTTCTTTTCTGTTTGTATGTGTGTATGTGCACGCTTATCTCAGAAACGTTACGAAACGTCAGAAACTTTATTCAATTAAATGTAATTTTGACTATTGTATTTTAGTAAACTTCTCTTAACATTAAGTGTTTATTTTATTTCAAACAGTTAAACAAAAAATTACAACCATTTAAATTAAAAATGTAAGCAAAGTTTGTGACTTAAGTGAGAACGGGGACAGGCGAAAAACAGTTTAGGCGTGTAACTTACGCAGGCGAAGCCTCGAGTGGGTCGCTAGTTGAAAATATTTCTATTATGAAGAATATACTGAATTGCTTTTGAAAACATTGTCATTCAATCTTCTATGGTCTTAATTTAGCACGTCTTCATTTAATATCTGCCTACTGTACATACTCGTAACAGTTTCTTTGTTACCGTTATTATTAAGTAAATTACAGAATAGTAATCATAATAGAAACCGCTTAATGTCGAGCAAATAAGCGTTCAAACAAGCCATTCTTGAGTTAAAGTTCACTTCATTTGAATTATAATTCAATTTTAATCCATGTACTTACTTGAGAACTCTATCTTTAAATACATTTCTTTATATTTATAAAATAAACTTTGTTATTACGACTCGCTCATGGCTTCGCCTGCGTATACTTCGCGATTATAACTGTTTAGTTTTTACGCCTGCACAGTTCTCATTTGTGTTTTATTCGATATTGTTTAAATGCATTTTTTACATTGACCCTGTTGGTCTTTGGAACTGTCTCTGCGAAATGCAAGCACTATATGGCTGCTTGCGAGGGGGTCAACGACCGCAACGGCCTGCAGGGCTCGGGCCTCCACATCCGTCGTCGAATGGGCGGGGGCTAGAAAAAATGCTAGTGCTAATCTTCTCTGTATTGTTTCAATTTTAGTATATGACCTGCCGAAGCGAGTACATGATATGGAATGTCGGTTTAGACACAGTATATCACAATACTTATAATTGTGGTTGTGATTTTAACTATTTTTACGATTATTTAATAAAAATTGTTAATATGGTATGGTAAAAATGATTTATTTTATTATAAAATGCAAACATTATTGAAATAAAGGTTGGCAATATTGAATAACAAAAAAATAGGGGGAGGTTAAAAGGTATTACGAATGGCTAGACGATACGAGGATCACATTTTATTAAAAAAGTAATAAATTGGTGATAAATTGGAATTATGTGAAGTGATATTGTGAGTTAATTTACGACTAATAAAGGTTATTCTAATACATATGATCCAATGCTTAGGAGGAAATAAAAGTATAATGAATGCGAATCAAAATTAATTAAAAACACTAAAATAGGTGGGAATAAATATATTTGGTATCATTAATAAATTACAAATAACTTAACGTACAAAGTAGCTGTAAGGATAAGAGTACGAAGCGTAATCATAGGCTGCAGCGTAATCAGGGTAGTAGTACGGAGCTGCGTAATCTACAGCCACTGGAGACGAGTAGGCTACCGATGGTATCGACGCTACCGGGTATTCCACTACTAGAGGCTTCGCAGCAGCAAAAGCCAGGAGAGCGGCAAACAAAATCTGGAAAATATAACATATTTAGAAATAGCTTAGAACCTCGAAATACTTGGCTATTGGCTATATATTTTTTTTTTATATTTTATAAAAAACTCACGTATTTGAACATTTTTGTAGTGATCGAACTGTTTGTAGGTGTAGAAGAAACCAAAATACAATGATAACATCAATAGATTTTTTCTCTATTTATATAGAAACTATGATGTATGGTTGCCGGATAAATGGCCGAATATCCTTATGGAACTAATTTGTAAATATTGTCACGCAGAACCTCGCTGGACCACAGCGCTAACAATATAAGGTCAAGGATAAGTGAAGCCCAAATAAGGACTATGGAGGAGATTTTTGTTTGACAGCGTAATAGCCACTTTACTGATATATCTGCATAATCTGGCATGACAAAGCTCGTAGAGCGTTTGTGAAACAACTTTTTTTTTTTCAACATATCTATGCTTACATTATTAAATTCTAAACAAAACATCCTGATATGTAAATTAAATGGTAGAAACTAAAATACATGAATTCTCCATACCTAACAAATTATATGTTAAATATTTTCTTTTAGATATAGCCACAAATGAGACCATTGTGGCGCAGTGGGACAGCGTCTGATTATGTATTGTATTGTATGTCGATCGGTTGTGGGTTCAATTCCCACTCGAGGGAATGATGACACTTAAATTATTTACATTTCTCCGCGCTGGTACCTAAGGCAAAGCGAGGCATTGGCACCCTCAACACACAATGTCTCGATTTCGGGCGGAAAATTTCGGCTGATCTTCTTAAATCATCTGTGCCAATGAAGATGTCTACTAATACATATTAAAAAATATATATAAATTAATAGAATAGTAATATTTTACTAAATAATATAATTAAAAAAATTAAATTTAATTGTTTTTAATTTTAAATACACATTTGTTTTAGTAAATGTCAATATTTGTTGATTAATCGATAAATCCGATAATATATTATGATTTACATAACAGGCGATAGGCAGTAGGTGTCGTGTTAGAGTAACATTGTTAAACTAAATAAAGTTAGCTTTATTTAATTATGATATTACATTACTTGCATGAATTTATTAGTATATTATTTGGAATAATAAAACTACACAATTTTTTATGTCTGTTTAATTGTTTGTCTGTTTTTCTGTTCGTCTGCTTGTACGCACAAATCTTCGCAATTACGAACGGACTGATTTGAATGAAATTCACATCTATCTATCTATACTAAATAAAAAAATTACAGTAAAAAAATTATGTCTGTTACATTGAACATATTTTCAAAAAAACAATTAAGAGAGATGTAAAATCGGTAATAGAATACGAACCTATGATTTTGAAATTTTTTTATCTGTCTACTTATCTGTATGGCTGTTTCTCTGTTTGTACGCGCACATATTCGTACTTCCTAGACTGATTTGAATCAAACTTTTTTTGTTGTATACCTTTTAAGCCTGGTCAGGCTTTAGGGTTTAATGATTTCTAAGTATGAAACATCTGATGTAGACATGCTGAACTATAAGAAATAAAGTAATAAAATTTTAACAAAAGTTGTTTAGCGTGATGAACATTATCCGTTGACACATAAAAAGAACTGGAGCATCTGATGAAAAAATATAAAAGACCAGCTAAGCTATAACAAATAACATTACTTTAGCAAAAATTGATCAGTGTGATGCGCGTTTGTCGTGTCATTGCCGTACAAAACTTGAAGTTACGGAACGGCTGATGAAGAACCATGATAGTTTAGCTAAACTATTAGAAAATGGCAAAAGCCCCAGTAACAAAAGCTGTTCAACGTGATAGGTATTTCCCGTTGCCATATAATAATTAAACATCTGGAAAACGTGACAAAAAATACCAGCTAAACTATAAGAAACAAGTCAATGGCCAAGCATTAGTAAGTTATTCAGTGTGCCGGTTCATTAATGATAATCACTAGTCTAGTGTAAACGCGATAATTGTAGGTTCAATTCCCACTTGAGGGTATGGTTTTATTTATATTATTTTTCTCTCCGGTAACAAGAAGATGGGGACAAGAAAATTGTCTCCTATATGGAATTATTATAAATTTTGGTCCAAGTTTAAATTTCAACAGTATTTTCTTGTATAAGTCGTTTTTTTGTTGTACAGCTTTTAACCCTAAGCAGAACTTAGGGTATAATATATTTCGAATAGGGACACCTGATGTTGAATTATAGACTAGCCTTATAAAATAAGTACAAGCGGCCTTAACACAATTTGTTTAGCGTGATGCGAACTCTCTATGTCTCTCTATTAACATGTAAAAATTAAGGATAAGGTGCAACTGCAGAGGAACCATAATTTATCTAGCTTACCTATAAGAAAAAAGTAAATGCTTCATTAGTAAATGTTCAGTGTGATAGACAGTTTTACGAAATAAAAATTATTGAACTTTGCGGCCGTGGCCCTGTGGTCAGTGGTCTATGCGTCGGACACTAAACCCCATGGTGATTCGGGGATTCTATTATGCAGAGAATAGGTATATTTTATTGTTTTCATTTAGTTTTAGAGAATCGTTATATTCGTATTATTTTCATTTTTTCTCTCCGGTATGACAAAGATGGGCACAAGCACAAAATAGAGAAGTTTCGGCATTCGAATCTCGAATTCGAGTAAAATGCGGAGAACGGAGTATCGCTTGTTCCTATTTCCCGTAAGAGAAAAGCGTAAAGCTAAAAAAAGTTACAAATTGAGACGGAAGAAAAATACCACTATAAATACTTCAAAAAACACTACTAACACTACTACATTGGTTGATAATAATATTAATAATATATTTCCAGTTTCCCAAATCTCCAGTTCATTAAATTTTACAAACGAAATTATTTAATAACATTTCTAAGGCAAAAGTGTATTACTTATAAAGATAAAAAACTTTGCCAAATTAAAAATGATGTAATATTAGCAATAACTTAATATTTTCATATATTCTAATATGTCAAAAGTATTATTTTAAATACACTTGAAGTTTTTTTTTTTGTGCGTTCTATTATTTGATATGAGAATTCCGCACACGCGTCGCAAGGCTGTTTCCTAATAGAAGGTAAATCAAAGCAACTATAAAATGACTCGAAGCCCAACACTGAACATCACACGCATTTCTCAAGCTCACTTGCTTACAACGAATAACTAAAAAACCAATTGTCAATATGTTCAAGTTGGTAAGTTACTAAAATATTAAAAGTATATAGATAGACATCATATATTTTTTAAATTTAGTATAGTTATATTTAATACATTTTTTTATGATATATTTTTTTTAAATAGTTGATCCTCGCCTGCTTCCTGGCTTTCGCCGCAGCCAAGCCCCAAGTGCTGGTGTCAGCTCCGGTAGCCTCAGCATACTCGACGCCTTTTGCAGCAGCCTACTCAGCACCCGTAGCGTACTCCGCCTACTCAGCCTACAGTGCTCCTTATGCCGCCTACTCCGCCTACCCTTACGCGTCGGCTTATCCTGCGTACTACCTTCGCCGTTGATATACTAAAACGCTAAAGGAATCTTGAAATGGAACAACTTGATGACAATATAGTTACAAAAATAAAAATACAATAAGTGATAAAATATTTATTCTTTCATTACATCTATTATATCTAAGGACACAAGTAATATTTAATAATTATTTAAAATTTTACAGTTCAATAACCCCTACATATCTCCCCCAATTTGTCAACTATTATTAAATACTATTATTATATCACTTTTTAGTAATTGAATTGTAGAATATTGTAAATAAATATGTTAATAGCACCTCATAATCATTATCATTATCAACTGCCTTACAATGGCGTGTGCTAGAAATTTCGAGCAAAATAAGCAAAAATTGTAGCTACCTTAAATGGTGGCAACTTCTTTCTAATAAATAATATTCTCTCTTCGACGTAGCTGGATGTTGAATGCATGGCTTAACGGTCACAGCGCTTGGACGGTTTCCACGAGGCGCGGTTTCAAAACCCGCAGCTTTCTATACCTTTTATAAAAATATGTTAAAAGAAATATTTTTGAGGGACATACAAATATATAATTTTTAATAAAAATACTTATTAAAAGCTCATGCTTTGCTAGTCTTATAATATAAACTCGCTAAACTACTCGACTATAACAATTTCGTTCTTTACACCCGCCCGCGGCATTCTCACTTAAACCTCTAACTTTACCTAAAATTATAATTTAAATTGTAGTAACTCTTTTATTTATGAACCGCTTGAAATAGAATATACACTAAATGCTAACGGAAACTTACCAAAATACAATAGTCAAAACTGCATTTAACTGCACAGACAAACAGAAAAAGAAAATATATAATGGGTTCTATTGCATTAATAAATTCCCCTAATACTAATATTATAAATACGAAAGTGTGAAACTGTGACGCTTTCATGGCTATACCACCGGCCTGGTTTGTATGGAATTTAGAATGAAAATAGTTGAAGATCCAGGGTCCAACATAGACTACTTTTTTTCATAAGTCAAACCCTAAAAGCTTGAAATAAGGGATGAAAGTTTTTATTTTTAACCATTTTTATTTTCAAAATCCAACCCCTTGGTGGCTGAAATGGGATATGTTAATTTATGTGAAATACTTACACTACTTATGATTAATTTAGACATAAATATAGTTGATAACCCAGAGCTAAGCATAGGCTACTTTATTTTTCTAAACTCAACACCCAAAGTGTTGCAATAAGGAATGAAAGCTTGTACAGAATATTTCCGAACATAGTTCATCCTTATTTTATAATCATCTCCCCATCTTTACTGATACTGGTGCTTGCTGGAATTCCTCCTAAAATTCAAAATTTTATTATAAATTAAATGCGCTGAAGAATCATTAGTGTTTACAGTAGTTGCTTTGTTAGAAGCAATCCTGTTCACACTCTCCCATGGCTTTAAACAGACGATTATTTTTACTGACGCACTAAGCTGATTGATGGCCTTATAGTAAATTAAAATTTTCTATTATTTTGAGGATTCGTGAAGAATTATACTCATGTCATTGAAAGGGTTTGGATGTTAATTTGGCGTGGATTCTTCCTTCCAAGAATATGAGGTTTAGCAAACCTGATGTAGTGGTGGTATTAATTTATGGTTATATTGTTCTGAAATAGTTTAAATTTTTAATTTCATTAATTCTGTACAAATAAATTTTGCAAATGACAAATATTAACAAGGGCCTAATAAATCGTTGGATTTTTTTTATCTGATTCAGAAACATGTTGCCTGAGGCAAATCGTACATCCAGAGAAGGTCTCATTAAACACTAACTACCGCATCTTAGTTTGTAATAATGTTTATAATTAAGATCTTAATTATATTGTTTCTATTTATTACCCGATGCAATCAAAAATGTATTCATTATGAGGTATGAACATTAAAAGAACGATATTAGCTGTCATTTTCACGTTTATGGTTTTGGTGAAATCTAATATATTTTGGTTGGTCATTTACTCCCAACAATTACATGTATATCCTGGACTTTTGTATTAGGTAGCCTTACATCACTTAAGCGGTTAGTTAGCGGCTTGGACGGTTTCCAAGAGGCACAGTTTCGAATCCGGATTCGTTCAAATTTTAAAATGTTTCCTAAAAATATGTTTTTTATGTTCATTGTATAAAACTTACTTTTATTTTATTTACAAGGAAAGTAGTCTTTTCTTTTATATTTCTATTTTATATATATATATATATATTTCTATTTTATATATATATATATATATTATATATTAGAAGAAATATAATAAATATGGAAAATATTACTATTATAAATTTATAATAGTCGGCGCTGGTGTCTGGCTGACGACAGAAATATTTTTGCACTTATTAAACAATAATCTATTTAAAACTATTAAGTTAATTTAATACAGCTACGTATGCTAAATACGCTTGTTATAATTTTGTTAACAATAATTTCAATTACACGATTTGAAAATTCCACTCACGTGCTGCAAGGTTGTTTCCTAATAGGAGGTAAATCAAAGCAACTATAAAACGACTGGAAGCCCAACACTGAACATCACACGCATTTCTTGTGCTCACTTGCTTACACCGTATTAATAAAAACAAACTGACAATATGTTCAAGCTGGTAAGTTACTGTAATATTAAAGGCATTATATATATATTTTAATATTTCATATAGTTATTTTTAATACATTTTTTTATAATATTTTTTTTTTTTGAATAGTTGATCCTCGCCTGCTTCCTGGCTTTATCCGCTGCCAAGCCCCAAGTGCTGGTGTCAGCTCCGGTAGCCGCAGCATACTCGGCGCCTATTGCAGCAGCCTACTCAGCACCCGTAGCGTACTCCGCCTACTCAGCCTACAGTGCTCCTTATGCCGCCTACTCCGCCTACCCTTACGCGTCCGCTTATCCTGGGTACTACCTTCGTCGTTGATTTGCTAAACATAATTGAACTGCAAGAATATTTAAACGGAACTATTGAAATGGAAAGTTGTATTTGTAATTGTGAATAAAAAAATTCAAAAAAAATATATATTTCTTTACTCCTACACTGTAAAAGTAAATAAATCATATTAAAATATCAATTAAATCATATAGTGTTAATAGCTTTTAGTACCTCGCCGAGCTGACTCTCGAACGGGCTACATGTACTAGTAACAGCGTAGAATCCTCAAATTTTCGCAAACTCTGGTATTCTTATTTATTCCATACATTATGAAAAGCCCAAATATAAAAATGTTAACTTTAAATATGACGGAAGTTCGACATATAATAAAGCGCAGACTTTATACAAAAATGCTTGCAAAAATGCAAAAGTTTAATGTTTCTAATTTCAGAAATGACAGATATCCATATAACTTATTTTCTTATTTTGAGTTGTTTTCATAAATGCTGAAACAGTAATTTACTAATTTCTAATCAGAAGCCGAAAAACAAAATTACATATTCTAAAATTAAATAATGACGAAGTTTCATGCACAATTTCTAAATCCTGTTTCGCCCGTTAGTAGCCCAAAGTCGAAGTTTCTTGACAGAACACGAATCTATATAAACCTTTTTAGTTGTATACATTTAAGCCTGCTCAAGCTATAGGGTATAATTAATTTTGAAGAATGGAACATCTAATGTGTAAGTATAAAATACCTGCTAAACTATAAGAAATAAAGCAATAAAACGTTAACAAAAGTTATTTAGTTCTGAACAATTTGCCGCTGACATATATAAATTAAAAATCTGGAACATCTGATGAAGAACTATATTAACCTAGCTATTGAAAATTTTAAAAATATAAATGTTATACTCTGACTGTAAATGCGATACTTGTGGGTTCGACACTTGAAGAAATGGTTATATTCATATTGTTTTTATTTTAAAATGTTGAAAAGATGGGTGTTGAATTTTCGCATTCAATTCACAACGTCAAATTCGGGTGGTAAAAGAAGCTTTAAGCTGAAACAAACATTGAAATGTCTAAAACATCTGCTGTGCCAGTTTAAGAGACAAGAATTACCACCTTAAAGGAATTATTGTATTTTTTGGTTCAAGTTTCCATTTCAACAGTATTTTGTTGTATAATTTGTCTTTTGTTGTGTAGCATTTAACCCTGAGCAAAACAGTCACAAATGTTTCTGATTATTTGGTATTTGTTATTAATTTACGTATTTGGGCCTTAGAGCAACACGGAGGAGAGTAGCCATAACGATTTTTTCCGATACAAAACTGTCTGCCTTGAACATATTTTATAAGTATTGAAAATAGATAGTTGCTTTTGCAAAATATAAAAGTTATATAATACAATTTTTGCTATCCTGCATGACATTTATTAGATTCAAATTTCATACTTTTTACCCTCCAAATATCCCTGATAATAATCTTTACTAATTAATATAGTTTTAATTTATATGGAGACAAATTTAGACTAGATTTATATAACTTGATGTTACAAGCTTACTTTTATTTCTCCGTCGTATAACGTATACTTGTCGCTGTTCTTTGTAAAGCAATATATATTTTGATAGACAAAAAACGAACATACGATGTTATGATGTAAGCTCTTCCACAGTCTTCCAATAAGGCTCAGATTAAATTCATACAAAATATGGTTCTAACTTATGTTTTCAAATATCAATACTTTTGTAGGGTAGCGTCGTAATTTTAATTATATAAATATAAAGCCACGCGCAAAAGTATAAGTCAACCTATTGAACTGCTTAAGGCTTGCTAAGCCTTAAGATGATGTACATAAAATATTTTTATTTCATTATTATCTTTATTAAAATAATATAAGTGGTATTTTGTTGATCTACTTTTTTACATAAAGATAGCGAATCATGATGACCAGCTAAACTATAAAAAATAAGTAAATGCCGCATTAGTAAAAATAATTTAGTGCGGTGGACCATTTTCGGTATTAAATAAAAATCATTGAACTTTGTAGACATCATGGTAAAGTGGGATGACGCCTAACTGAAAACGCAATGGCTGTGGGTTCGATTACCACTTGAGACAATGGTTATATTTTTTCTCCAGTTAGACAAAAAAAACGTTGAGTTTCGACATTCAATACGCGACGTCTCGAATTCAAGTGGAAAGTTGAGAACGGAGTGTTACAAGGTCCTTTTTGTCTACCGAGAGAGAAAAGCGTGAATTTGTAAATAAATTATTTTTTTTAGGAAGGAAATGTTATTATAATTTTGGCTACGAGTTTGAAAGCATGGGTGGTAATATGTCGTGAAGTCATAAAGGCCATCAACTAGCTTAAAATATAATCGCATTACGTTAGTAAAAGTAGTTTTTAAAACGAATATTTAAATATACATAACGTGTGCATCATAGTCGTTTCTTAATAGGTAGCAAAATAAATGTAAGTATAAATTAACTTGACAACCAAACAGTAAGCATGATATGCATTCTTTGAGCGTACTAGCTGGCTTGTAACTAAATTCAAGTATGTCCCCAAATTTCACAATGTAAGTACCAGCTAATATGTTTTTTTTATTTACTAGTTTAAATTTTGCTCTTCAATTTTCTTGATGTTTTACTAACTTTCATTATTGAAATAATAAAAAAACTAAATATTCATTTTTATTCTAACGCGTGAAGAAAAAACTTTGAGCCTGATGTTACGCTAATTATGCGGGCGGACGAGTATAAAATTAAGCATAGTTAAAATAAATTTATTTGGAGAAGTGTGAAGAAGTACAGATAGCGCATTTATAAAAATGGTAATAATTAGATATAACAATAATACATATTACACACACTACCATATGTTTGACATATACTTTTGTATTTGTCTTATATATATTTGATAATGTAATGTATGTAAAGAAAAATATTAATGATTTTACCGAAATCGGTAATATACTAGAAATAGGCTAAAACTTACCGCGCCTGTAACTCGATTGCATCGAACCCCTAATTCTTTCGTGGGACAACACTTTTACAATAAGATCTCAGGGAACGTCTGAAAATGCCTAATAACTTATTAATTTATAATAAATTACCTAATTAACGATTTCATAAATTATAACTGCCTTGAGAATGAAGTGCTCGCCCCAGTCTACTTCAAAGCTATCATTGTCACTAATAAATCTGTAAAGTATTGCTTTGGAAAAAAAAGAAATAGAAGTGCCGCTGAGTATCTTGCGCCGGTTCTTATCAGGTCTGAGGCATTAACTTTAGTGAATTGGTGGTAAATTGTTTGATGTTGAAGAATGGAATTTCTTATTATGAATAAAATGATTTAACTTTAACTTTGTACAGTGACATACTTAGTCTGGCCATAAATAAATCTGGCTATGAAAACAAACAAAATATTACTTTTTTGGAACTAATTTCGAATCTGTGATTTTTATATGATTGTTCATTGTTTTTTTTTATTTTCGCGCCAATATATTAAAAATAACAAAATGGAGTGTTGATAAAGAGAACTAAATCGCTATTACATTACATTAAGCAGGTAAGGTGCCAAATTTAATTTTTAAAATCTTCCATACACTTAATGTTAGTCAAATGTACCGGGCTATTGATAGGTACAATGAAACCTGTTTATGACAGAAAAGATCTGGCCGTCAACATAGTGCTCGTACTAAAAAGATGATCAAAGCAGTAAAGGAAAAAAATCGGATAAATCCTGTCGGAAAGCAAAGAATTTTATATCGGAAGATGAACCTTGTCGCGTATTTTAAAAGATGACTTAAGATTCGCAGCCTATGATAGACTAATTATTTTTTGTGGTATATAATTACTTAAGCGGTACACGGTTTACGGATGACATTTTTTATACATTTGAGCAATATTTTAAGAAACATAATGACCGTATTTATGCTGAAAGCTCTAAAGAAGCTATCCGTAATCTGTAATGAAGCTCTAAAGAAGCAATGGTTTGGTGAGGTGTTAGCTATGAATGTGTGACTGATATATTTTTGTGATAAAGGTATCAAAATATCGGTACAAGTGTATCAAGATACCATTCTTAAGAAGGTAGTTAAGCCCCTTAACAACACCAATAATAATAATAACCAAGAATGGTCTTTTCAGCAAGACTCGGCGCCGGGTCATAAAGCCATAATCTTGGTTAGAAACGATCGTGCCAGACTTCATCAGAGCTGAAGACTGGCCGTCATCTAGTCCTAATCTTAATCCACTGGACTATGATTTATTATCAGTTTTAGAGAGTAAGAAACAATCCATAATATTGGCAACGTTTAAAAGACTGTATTGCAGCCAATGGAGACCACTTCGAATAAGCTTTATATATTTTTAATTATATGTATGGTTATATAGTAGTAATAAATGTTACGTACAATAAAGTACATGTTACTAAGACAACGTGTAGTTTACGAGTCAATGGGACTAATATAATAATGCCATCTTCTTATAAATTGAACGGCATTTTGTAATAGTTGTTCTGCTAAGTTCAAGTATATTTATGTAATAGAATTTATTATCTTAATTTTTTTTATTATCCACAGTTATCATAAAACTTCTGAACTTAGACGTATAATATAATACAGCCTCTCTCCGTCCACTGCTGAACGTAGGCTTAACGAACGTAGGATGGTTGGCGCATTATGAGGGCATAATGCGCCAACCATCCTGGGCCTGAGCAGCTCGCATCCATCCGCTGCCAGCCAGCTTTAAATCGTATGTCCATCGTGCTGCAGGGCGACCTACACTACGCTAAAGTAATATAATAATAATTAAATTAATATTATCAAAAGAAATAAACATTCAGTCAATTTTTCCGCACAGCAGCGTAGTCAGAGAGAAAGTGTAGTAGTGTCAAGACACTCTGTTCTCCACTTTGCCCGAATTCGAGACATTGCGTGTTAAGTGACAAAACTCAACGCCGAGCTTTATCTTATCAAAAACGCGTGTATATATAAATAATTTAAATGTAATCGTTCTCCCGAGTGGGAATGCGCCGCCAATAAGTATGTGTAAGAATAAAAATAAGGTAATAATTTAAATATGTACCTATTTTTAATTATTACTTTGAAATTACAACAATAAAAGATCAATAATGTGATTGTCTTTTATCTTAATAACGTCACGCATTAGGTTTCTCTCTCCGAAAAAGCTTTTTCAAGGTGAAGTTAAATTGAAAAGCGTCAGTACAAAGAACTTTGGATGTAGTTTAAATTAAAAAATAGGCAATATTATTTGACTTTGTTGTGTAATAAGGTCATTTCTTAAAGTTACCAAAACTTCTTTCTGTACTAAATTTAATTTACGGGAGACATAATATGAAAAACGTAAATATATTAGATAATGTGTTGATAACCATTCGTATACTAATTAAGTATTTAGTCATAGTTTTATATTAAGATTTGGTTATATTAAGTAAAAAGTTATATAGTATAATGAAATTTTATCAATTATATAAAAGTTACATGTTAAAACACTATTAAGAGCAGTGTTCAAGAGCAATGACTTCTAAGCTTATTATATAATATAAATAATTTGAAACAATAAAAAAAATATAAAATTAAACGAAACGAAAATTAAACGTTTTAATCTTTACCTATATTTTGTACAAAAAATATATTTAAACGCTCCAAAGAGAACTCTGCTAGCGAGAAAAGTACTAAGTGTGTTCAATCGATTAGCGGGATTACTCTTCATTCTGAAATTTCAGACTCCTTTGGAAAATGGTCGCTTATATCGCCAATCTGTCGACACTGATTTTATATTATAGGTACATATTAACTGTCCTCATGTTGACTTGAATAAAAAGTTAGAACATAATATTAAATTAAGCTGTTTACATGGACATTATTGTAGGAAGGAAAGTTATTGTGCTCAAATCTTAGGATATTAAATCTCCTTGATTCTCTGGCTGAGAAGAAATTATCAAAGCTGAAAGAAGACTTATTCATAGAGGCATATATAAAAATTTGAAAAAATAATGATATGGTCAGTAGTATAAACGATACATGTAAATTTATTGTGAGTTTTGTGTGCGAGTCTGAGAGTACGAGTAATGTTCTCGTCGCACATCCCTAGCAAACGTCATGTGGATATGTAAAATTATGGGCTTAAAGTGGAGAGCAGAGTCACTTGTCCTCACAATACGAAATATATGTAAAGATAAAAAGTAAACAAATGCTATTTGATTATTCTGATCGTGACCCCCGAGGCCATGTCGCAATAGCAGGTAAAGGATGTACGACTATAAATTGACTTGATTTCAATACTGGTATCATACGCATTTCTTGTGTTCACTAGCTTACTTTGTATTACATTGAAACCAACCACCAATATGTTCAAGCTGGTAAGTTTGTGGAATAATTTATTAACTTTTTATTTAATGTATTAATAGCTGACATGCATGGGTGGATATTGTAATATGTCACCTTTCAGATTTTAAGTTCATTTAAACAATTATAAATCTTAAAATTAACTTATTAGCTATATTGCTCTGACGTTGTTTTAGGATAAAAAATAAGAAGAAGAAAGAAGTCAATGGGAAAAAAAATATATATTTGTAATAAAAATGTAATCCCTGTCCTTTTATAACAGTATAAGTCGTTTAAAACAGTCCTTTTGACATGTTGTCCAAAAACCATGAACTCAATTTTGTTGAAATTCAAATTTTCCGATATTACCTTCATCTATTTGTAATATTTTCATTAAAATTATTATTTTTTGCTCATCCACAGTTCTTCATCGCCTGTTTCCTGGCCATCGCCTCTGCCAAGCCCCAGGTGCTGGTATCAGCCCCATTCGCGGCGGCTTATTCTGCCCCGCTTACTGCAGCTTACTCAGCTCCTGTGGCATACTCAGCTTACTCAGCCTACAGTGCTCCTTTATCTGCTTACTCGGCCTATCCTTATGCGTCAGCTTACCCCGCATACTACCTTCGTCGTTGATTAAACTTTAAAAATATCCTTGTCGGTCTGAAAATTATCTAATGAAGTGATATGAATTATATTCATTAAACAAAACCAAATAAATGATTGCAAAGCTTTATATTGTTTTATTATAACTAATTACATACTCGTGTATATTTCACACTATATCTGTTATATATTCAGGGGCACATAGCTATTTATGTAGTCATAGTTCTAAGTAATGTCGATATAAAATTTTTAGAAAATGTATTTCTTAATAAGAAAACGAACCACGTGACCGTAATGAATGAATTAAAAGAAAAGAAAAACATTTTTTCAATTTTAAAGTGTCTTTTACACACTTAGGAAATTGAAAAACATTGATTAATGAACAGTTTTTTAGAGGCGCAGGTTCAAATCCCGCTGCGTTCAAATTTTTATACGTTTTCTAAAAATATGTTTTTCAAAATAAAAACAGTTTAATACATGTTACTCATGTGTAGATGAGTTTATGATTATACAAAATAACAGCCTTCAATGATATTATAAAATCATATTATTTGGACATGATTTTGAAGCCCACTTCTAAGTTGTGAGGTATATGTGTCACGATTCTAATGGCAATTATAAACTTATTAATGACAAAGTTCAACAAAGTCCCATGTGACTGTGCAATTTTTTTATCAAACCAAAATATATAATATTCATACCTTTACCAATACATCAATTTTCTGTCAATTTTATAATTGTATAATAAAATATCTACATATAATTACTATAGAGGTATAAAACATTATTTTTACTTTCCAGCTTATTGAGCATTTTTGCCTAAGACACGTTTTTTCTACGAAATCGTATTAAAGAGGTTTTACTGCGTTGATATTATAAACAAATAAAACACACAGTTCATGCTAATTGACAGGAATACACCGAAGTGAGTGAAAACTCCAGAACGGAATAAACACCTCGTACGTACATAAAGCTCTGGCCCATCATAACATAAGCCTGGCCTATCTTACATTACATATCATTACATTGTAATTAAATAAATATATATCAGATACATGTAAATAAGCATTATCAATAAAAAAAATTACAGAGTAATTTAGTTTTTCTGATTCATCTTTCCTAAATTCCATATGTCTTGTTAAAGAGGATACAGCATTCGCGCTAGCACTATTCCCTCTTATGTCTGAATGCTTTTCAGCTTTACGTTTTTTCGCGTGTAGCAGGGTAATTAGAAAGAACCTAGTGTCATGACACTTCGTTCTCCACTTTCCGCCCGAAATCGAGACATTGCGTGTTGAACGAAAAGCAACGCCGCACTTTGTATTAGTCGCAATAAGGTACAAAGATGATACATTAAAATGTTTCTATAATATACTTAATATGTAAATAACACTTTGAAATATTAAATAAAATATGCTACTTTATTTTTCTAAAATAAAAATATTATAGATTACCAACAAAATATGAATTTGAACATTCATAGCAATTATTAGTAAGTGATCTATACAAATAAATAAAATTGGAGTGTCTGTTTGTAACATTAAAATAACCGCTTTACACTAAATGCATATGCATAAAGCGGTTATTTTAATATTCCGGCTAATTTCTGGAACGACTGCACCGACTTTTACGGGATTTTCACCTGCAGATAGCTGTTGTAATAAAGAGTAACTTAAGCTACTTTTATTTTAGAACTCCAAGCGGACGAAGTCGCTGGCAAAGCTGAAACTTGAAAAAATTAAATACTTGAAATATTGAAAATATAAAATAACTCCTTAGAAAATAAATTGTCTATACTCTGTTATTCAAATAATATAGTATAGATTATTGATGACTATGATTGACTATCAATATATGATTTAATTACGGATACCAAATGCTAATATTGCTAACATAAGCTCAGGACTTAAAACGTTATTGAATAGTGCTAAAATAGATTACATTACATTAAATAATAGCATATGTTAATGTTATATTTATTAAAGTTTAATAAATATTATTAATTTATAATAAATTATATTTATTTTGAATTTTAGCTTTATAAGATTGTATCATCGACATCATCAGCCCTGCTGGACATAGGCCTCCCCTTTACTCTCTGAGCTATCTTGGGTTCTTCGCTCCCAACCGCTGCCAGCCACTTTGCGTAAGTCGTCATTCCACCTAGCTGAAGAGCGTCCTCCACTACGCTTGCCAAGGTGTGGTCTCCACTGCAGAACCCGTTTACCTCAACGGTTATCGGTTCTGCGACAAATATGACCAGCACTTATATTTATATTATAAGTATATTATAAGTTCTGTAAACGTGATTGTTCTGGGTTCGATTCCTGCGCGAGGAAATAATTATATTAAAATTATTTTCATTTCTCTGCTCTACTGACAACACAAAGTAGTGTGTTGAGTTCCGCCGCTTAAAATGCAAGAATAAAAATGTCGCAATTTTGGGCGAAAAGTGACACTAGGGTCTGCTGTAGCCAATACTTTTCAGTCCAATTCTGATTATAGGATCAGTTCATGCTTAATATAAAAAACGTTGTCACAATATTTGACTTAAACAAACATACTAACACACATATATTGCAAAGTAAAGCAATTATATATTAAAATAATTTTTTTTTATTAAATATAGTAATATAAATATAGAATATTATAATAAATATATTGCTTTACATTGTACCGTTCATTTCAGACTTACGACTACGCTCAGTTCTGGGCATAGACCAAAAACATATGGATGTGACCTGAATACTTAAATTAAGTCACATAAATTAAAACATATTTGTAGATTCGGGGTAATCCTAATGCATCCTTTGAATGGTAGACATTGAGCCAATGTATGTATAATTTCCTTCCCTATATCTGAGGCTAATCGTAATTCAAAGTACACTACTAACACCAAGATACATTGCGCATTCCCTAGCGGCCTTCATTACAATAGTATATAAAATAGGCTAGTGTTCTCAAGAGGATATCATTCAACTCAGCAGAAGCAATTGATAAACTACCAAAATGCTTAAATTTGTAAGTAGTCATGTGTACTTTTATAAATATTTCATATTCATATAGAAAAAATTACATATTCTGCAAAATAAATAAAGTCTTTTTAATTTGGCTGAGCGATTAATTAGTATATTTATTTTACTTTGGCATCAATTAAATTTATTTTTATAATATAAAGTAGTATAAAAAGTTGCTTTGCCATCTTATATTCATTCAATTTAAGCTAATACAAGAGTTTTCAATGACAGTAATACTTTTTAACGGTTTCTGAATAAGATGTAGAAAATATGCTTATCGTTAATCGTTCGTTTTTAATTAATATTGAAAATATTTTTTATTTCAGTTCGTATTCGCTTGCTTTTTGGCGTTGGCCGCAGCAAAACCATTAATCCCAGTGGCTTACACCGCTCCGGTAGCCGCAGCGTACACTGCCCCAATAGCTGCAGCTTATGCGGCACCCGTGGCTTATTCAGCATACAGTGCACCGATCGCTGCCTACTCCCCGTACTCATATGCTTCTCCCTATGCTGCGTACTACCTTCGCTGAAAAATGGAAATTGGATTGGTAATCGAAATGACAAAAGAACGCATGTTATATTGAATAAATATTAAACCATATTGTTACACAATCATTTTATTTATAAATCTTGACCCTTTTCAAATTCGAATAATATATGGTATGAAAGTTATATATGTAACTAATTGTGTGTCGAATACACGTAAATAATAAAATAAAACTGATAAATATTATATTTTTAAGTAAAAAATTAAAAACAATTAAAAACATACATCGTTGCGCAGTGAGACAGAGTCAGACTGAAAATGCTATTGGTTTTGGGACCAATTAGAATTTGAGGAAATAATTATATTTACATTGTTTTTGTTTCTCCAGTCTGATAAGACGAAGCCCGGCTTCAGCTGCGCTAGTCAAGGTGCAATGTTTCGAATTTGGGCCGAAAATGAAGAACGGAGCCAGGATCTTGACACTAAGTTCTTTCTGACTGGCTCTGCTGTGCAGTAAAAACAAGTAGCTGAAAACAAATCTAGTAAATAATATTATTAGAAACTTACACAAACATTACGAAAAAAAGTTTGTAACGTCAAGTTATCGCTTCCAGTAAATAAGTCTTTTATGATCTGAGTATACGCATCTATAATAAAATGATCACAACCTACTTTGGATTTGCCACTGCAGAAATTTAAAGTCACTACAAAAATAATGTTAATAAGTTAAGTTTTTTACAATTAAAATAAAAATGTGTGGAAATCATATGATTTGAGTTTAGTATAGGTTAGCTTCCGTCGTATTAAATCATAAAATATCTCGCCTGCTTGTCTTATAACTGGCTTCCGAGCCGTTGCTAGCGAATGAACATAAGTTCAATCGACGATTCAAAGCGAGTCTATTTGAGTAAAAGATATAGTACATTTAAATTTGAATTAAATAATGAATTGAAAAAATTAAATGAATTAACGTTAAGCTTTTAAGTAACTTATAGCCAAATGAGTTATCCCTTCACATTTCATTTACACTTTACACTTACTAATATTATGTCAGTTCGCATTTCACCGTACTGTAATGTTTATACATTTAATTACGAAGATTGATTAACTATAGAAATTTATTTGTTTGATAACTCTAATTTTTATTTAATTTTATAACTGAAAACGGATAGCAGGTTAAGCAGGAAAAAATATATTATTTTATTGTTAAATTGTAGAGTTTTGTATACTCATGAATACATATTTGTTTCAACAGCGACAATATCCACTTTAACCTTAAAGTATTTTAATATTTTAGTAGTAACTAGGCCATTATATGTTTTTATATACTACACAGAATATTTTCTATGCTTGCAGCTTCAGCATATGTATGTAAATTACCAAAAACATTATCTCTTTTTACAATTCAATGGGTAAACAGTTTTGGAAAAAATATGCTAATAACACAAATAAATTGTAATAAGCATATAAGATTGTCGACGTAGCCAGATGTAGCCATGCGGTTTAGCGGTTAGAGCGCTTGGGCGGTTTCCAACAAGTGCAGGTTCAGGCCAAATTTTTATGTTTTTTAAAAATAACACTGTAAAAATGAAAAAAAAAATTACAACAATTAAAATATACCTCAATATTTTTATAATATTATAATTATGATACAATTATAATAGTTATAATATTATAAAAATGTTATACTATATTTAATAGATATTGCTATTATATGGCGATGTATGATGAAACAGTAGTGTTGTGTATATAACATACCAAAGTTCTACTAAGCCAACGAAAGTTTGTTGTTACATTTACTTATCAACTATTAACTCAAATGTTTGTTATATAATAGATATGTGCCCTAGTATACCAAAGTATAAACCATAATGGCTCCTTATCATACAAAAGTATCCACTAAAGATAATAATATAGGACTTCTCTAGAAGTTCTTTGAGAACCAAAGAAATCAGGGTTTTTTTTTCGAAATATAATTATACTCGTAGTTGAACAAATTATGTTTAACTTGTTACTCTTTATATCTTTGTTATGAAATTTTATTTAGAATTTGTGTAGTTAATCTATACAAATAAATTAAATGGGAGAGTCTGTTTGTAATGTAAAAAATTTACCGTATTTTCCTAAATTCATATGTTTATATACATGATACATATACCAAAATAACATTTCTTACATTTTTGTTTGTCTGTCTGTTTTTTCCGGCTAGTCTTTGAATCGATTTTTGACTGCACTTTCACTGGCAGATAGGTGATGTAGTAACTTATGCTTTTATTTTTATTTTAGAATACCACGTGGACGAAGTCGCAGGCCGCGACCGGCCGTGCCTGCGACTTTAATTATTAAAAGTTAGTGTTTATGTTTAACAGAAACTATTTCAAAAAAAATCAATTTTTTTTTATACTTATATAACACAATTAACCAAAATATTTTGTACATAAATAAAATTATTTTATCGATAAGTATGTTTAATTCATAAAAATAGCACATTTAAGTGTATTACGTGTTTAGTTTGCTATATTCCTATGTTCAAATTCCACTCGACAAACGCATGCAAAGGGTAAAGTATGAAGTCATGTATGTAGGTATGTCTCTATTAAAAGTATGTATTATTTTCAATTTAAGTAAACCAAATCAAAAGATTAATGCACCTACAAAGCAGGTTCAACCCCCAAAAGACTTGCCTAAAGCGCATGCCTTTTTGAATTATGACATTTGGCACACAAATTAAATCTATTCAAATAATATATATGTATATATCGTTTTTACTATTATATTAATTGCACTTAGGTTTTTATCGGCTTTGGTGTTACTTATAAAGATGCTTCAGCGATTGTAATAGCCAAAATAATGTCGAAAGCCAGTAATAGTTTACAAAAAAATTCTAATCTTATTTATATCCATATTAATCAACATATAAAATAAAATGTCGTGACTCGTATATCATAATGTTAAATCAGGAAAATCATGAATGATCCGTAAAGATCTAAATTAAATAGGCACATTGACCTCCAGCTGTTGCAACGAAGTGTAGCAGCTTAGCCCAGACACGCGCACACTGACCTCTGACGCAATGTGTGTACGAGCATCGCATTATGAGCTGGACGGTACACGTCGTAGTGTGACAAGTTGTTTTTTTTTTTTTTATATAGATTACATCTATATTTAATATAGAAATGCAGGAAAATTTTAATCATTCTAATAATAAAAATTTCAATTAGTTATATATGTTAAAAATCGAAAATTATTCAAAATTCCAAATATAAATATTTTCTCTTACCATTTAATCTTAAATTTCATTTTCATACTTTACTAAAGAATTAAATTATGGTGCCTCTTTGTATATACTTATCCTAAGCATATATATGCGTAAAATATGCAAATGGATTAAATACAACGTAAACGAAGTGTACATTTTGTAATTAAAGGACAAAAACGTTTTATTTGAACAGCAAAAATAAACACGTAATTCGTTTTTTGTTAATTATATTCAAAATATTACGTTTTCTAAATTTACTTTTATTTCATCTTTCGTGTTTTTTGAGAAAGACTGAGATAATTATAGTTTCACAATTTGTTTATGGAAATATTTAACATTTATAAATATGATTTTTTTTCTCATGTTTTTTATTTTTTGTAATATGAATAAAATTGATGACTACTTATTGCATAACACGATTTTAAACATTTGTCTTGAATTCGGGGCAGCATAGTCTCTCTGGGTAAGTTAGGAAACAATCAAAATCATGTCGAGAATAAAAACTTTCTAGTATTTAAACCGACCGCACTTTGTCCACCACATCATTCCCTTTCTTATCTCGTTAAAGCTAACAAACAAACCAAACACCCTTAAAATGTTCAAGCAGGTAAGCAGATGTTTTCGATTACTAATCCAATTAATATGAAAATTTTGTATATTTTATTAATTTTTCCTTATATATGATTCAGTAATCGAAATATTATATCGAACTATAATTGAAATATTTAAATTGAAGTAGACGCTGTCCTAAATATGATACAAGCGTGCCTTATTTTGCACCATGGCAATATAGAAGTAAGAAAAGACATTAACTTCAGATTAAATAATCTTTAACAAAGCATGCCTTTACCTTTTTTAAGTGTCTAAGTCATTGAAATAACTTAAAATTTATTTAATTCATAGGTGATCTTCGCTGCCCTCCTCGCCGTCGTGGTTGCTAAGCCTGGCATCCATTCAGTAGCCTACTCTGCACCGATTATTGCTGCACCTGCCGTAGCCGCATACAGCTCTCCTGCCTTCGCTGCGTATGCTGCACCTGTGGCTGCTTACAGCGCAGCGTACAGTGCACCTCTAGCTGCAGCGTACAGTGCACCTCTAGCTGCAGCGTACAGTGCACCTCTAGCTGCAGCATATGCTGCACCCGTTGCTGCTGCCTACTCTGCATACTCCGCCCCGGTTGCATACTCTCCTTATGTTGCTGCAGCATACAAAGCTCCAGTTCTACTTAAGTGAAAATATTTGATATGAAGTTCTCTTTGTGATATGAATATTTAAATAAAAATTTCTGCACTGCTATTAAGCGTTTTTATTGTCATTTACGAGAAGTTTGTCACTTTTAAAGTTTGAAATGTGAACCTTTGATTTTGGATTACGAATTAAAAATGTATAAATACCTAAATATCTATATCAGATGTGAAAATTCTATCCCTACGTTGAAAGTGTGTGGAATTTAATACAGCGACTGTGGTAATTTTACCCCTAAGGAGGTGAAAAAGGGGTCGAATGTTATATAAGGAAGTCCAGCCAGTCAACTTTGATTTTAGCTACTGATTAGAAATTATTCAACTACTTTTTTTAACGTTTCAGCAAATTCTACCCCCAACAAGGGAAACAGTTTATATTAAAGTCAGTCATTTTTGAAGTTAGAAATATGAAACTGTATTAGCAGTTTTCAATTTAATTTCAATAAAAAAAATTATTTTTAGACTTTTTTCCAAGATCTTGAACAAAAAAGTATTCCAGAGTATTTAAAAATAGGTAGGCAATTATAGCATGTTTGAGAGTAAGCCGTGGGCATCAGCTAGTGTATATATATTTAAGACGTAGCTATATAGTATAAAAATATTTAACATAAATAATAAATAAATTATACAAATTTATTGATACAGACACAAACAAGACCAATCTAAAATGATTTTAAGCTATGAAGTTCTAAAATCTGTGTTGGTATGACACAACTCCAAATAGACAGATTAACCTGTATGTGGTGTTGACATTGCTTTGAATGTGGACTACATTTGCACCTATTTTGTTATATGATCACAGGCATTAATAATATCTATTGGCAGGTGCTATTTTAAGGGAATGACAATAGAACAATACGTGGCACAAATATGACATCATGCTATAGGCATTACTTGAATATCTAGTATGTAAGGGACTATATAGATAACTTCACGTCAAACCTGTCTATGACTTAAACGAAATCTGCGCTTGAATATAATATAGAAAAAAAGCTTTTTTTTTATTATTAATAGATAATCATACATATAAAGTATATATTTATTACCAAATATACAGTATATATTTTTTCGAGTAAGCTGAGTAAAAGATGTAATTTTCGCCGAATTCAAAGTACTTCTTGTTATTGTTATTTTTAAAAATAACTATTTAAATTAAAAAAATTGTTTGTTTGTTTCAAATAATCATAATATGATGCGACCATCATATTATGATTATGTGAAACAATGTCCAATGCAAAATGTGTTACGTATTTTTCGTCGACATATAAAAATAAAAGATTCGGAGCAACTGGTGAAGGTACATAAGAGTCTAGCTAAACTACCAGAGATATATTAATACCTCTTAACAAACACTGTTAAACATGTTAGGCATTTTCCATCGACAATAACAATTGAAAATCTCAAAAAATTGATAAAAAATCTTCATAGAATAAACTATAAGAAATAAGTAAATGCTTCATAGGTAAAGGAGCAGTCAGTACGGTTGGCAGTTTTCTTGAAAACTCATTAAAATTTGCGAACGTCTGACTGTTAATGTGGTATGTTATGTGGGTTTGATTCAAACTGGAGAGAATAGTTATAATTGTATTGGTCTATTTTTTCTCTCCGGTAAGACCAAAATGGACATTAAGTTTTGGCATTCAATAAGCAATCCCGAATCGGATGGAAAGCGGAAAAAAATTACAAACATCTGATTTCAAAGACTAAGAGACAAGTAAATTACCTTAAGAAATTCATTATTATTTTGGGTCAATTTCAATTTGAACATGTGGTAAATGTAAAGAAATATATGTCATAAAATCATAAAGTTTACTCAAACGGAGTTTGGGGAATCAACTAGTTAATAATAAGTTCAGTGGATATTTGGTGTTTAGATGAATTCTTTTGTCGTCTGGTAAGGTAAAGCACAGCATAGGGCCCCGCCGCTAGACTTCTTTGATAAGATAATTTGTCTTTACTCACTCGTTATGCTAGCTAGCTAAAACAATTATAGTTTAGGATCGAAAACTTTACCTAGTCTTTTAACGTATACAAAACCGATTTTTTTTTATGTAAAGCAAATTCAACTGTATTATTGTATAATATGAACAGGTACGCTATTACTTTACTTTACTATGTAGGTACTGTAAGCAATCAAAGGCTTAAATATGACATAATTTATTGTTACTCTGGAAATATGAAATCTATCATTGGTGTAATTATAAATTGCGTTGTAATTAATAACACAAATAACTATCCAAACACAACTATTACTGTCATATTTACTAACAGTAATCACTAAAAGCGATAACATGTCTTGATATTCAAAAATAAATTTTAGAAACCCGACGTTTCGAACACTTTTCTGTAGTGCGCAGTCACAAATAGACTGTGGTGACGATTGATTCGTGTGTCAGACAAAAAAAATACGCGATTAATCCGGTCAAAAATAGTTTTATTTTAAAATGTGTAAAAATCGCGAGAACCAAAGATATAATTATTACATGAAAATGTCTACCATAAACTACATAATGTTTTATTGTGAGACGTCAAATACTATAAACATAAAACACAAGTTCAAGGTTACTTTAAGTTATCGTCCTTTACTATTCACTGGTTAAGGATAAAAAATAATTTAAATGTGACTGTCATCGAATGTTCTACACAGCATTAGATCCTTACGCTTCGATTCTAAAGTATATACAGGCTGACTTTTTATGACAATGTCACCGAAATTATTTTTACAAATTTTATTAAATATATCACTTCCATTCCAAACGAGAATTAAATTGCTGGTAATTTTAAGATGCTTTTCTTTATAGTTTAAATCAGATCAGAGAGGAACTAAATCATTTCAACAAGAATAACTGCGGCGTTGAAACTCAATACGTAATATCTTAGCTTCGGGCGCAAAATGGAGTGTCTTGACACTAGGTTCTCTCTGCCTGCCCTGCGATTCGGGAAAAGCCTGAAGCTGGAAAAAATATTTTTACTAGTGCTATGTTTGAATCACTTTTGAAGTGACATATTGGTTAATTTTGATGGAAGCTATTCAATAAATCACAGATCACAGACAAATAATTAAAACGTAATCTGACACATAGAATACATACGTACATTATACGGATCTTAAGCTTGCCTTTACTATATTTATCTATACAAATAAATAAACTAATATTAATATAACTTTTTACTAAATACATATATATACTTGATTCATATACCAAAATATATTTTTTTATAATTTTTGTCTGTCAGTTTCTTCCGGTTAATCTCTGGAACGGAAAATCATGTTCACTCCTAATAAACAGCAAGGTAGTCCCTAATTAAACGTAATACAAAAGTCAGATAGCGTTTTAAAATTATTTGTCTTGTTCTTAGTTAATTTATTTTTAACAGACTGTATAAAGTATGGGTAATGTAAGAAAATTCATGTCGCGTGCAAGTCCTGATGTCCTTGCGAGGTACGCGGGCGCCGAATCGATGCCAACATAGGTCTAATACTGTCCCTTATATATTGGCGGGTCTCATCACCACAGTCAGTGTTCAACTAACAATCAAAACAAACAAAATGTTCAAATTTGTAAGTATTCGTGATTTTTATAATTTAATTATTAATTTAAGTATTTGAGTGTTGTAATGTATATATTTTTTATTTATCTATTACATATTTATTTCATTTATTTTTTCGTAAACATATGTAACAGTGCTTCCATTTTCTTTAATATATATTTAAAGGTTATTTATATCCATTGCAGCCTAACACTTATACTCAATACATATTTATATAATAGTGAGGTCTCCATATAATAATAACAGGTTATTGCTTGTATTCATTTAATTAAATGTACATTTTTACATGTCCATAGTAAATATATTGTTTTTATTTTATGAGAAATGTCAAATTGAAACCATCTTGCATTGCAATACGTGCATTTTGAAAGTTTCTTACTTTACACGTATGGTCTTATATTTGATTCTCACTTGAGGGGAATTTTATTTTTGCAATACACCGGTATAAATAAGGCGATGTTGTTATTGCTATTACTGATATTTAAAATCTGTCCGTCTATCTCCCTTGATGTGAAGGCGGTGAGAAATATAATAAATTATATAAATTAAATATATACTTATTTTTTGTATAATTTTCAAAATATTTTTAATGCTAATTACTTTATTATGTTATCTACGAATGGCTTATTTACAATTATTCAAATCAGGTATACTACGCAAATTAGCTACTTGTCAAGAACAAGTCTTAACAGGTGAAGGAAAGACTCAATCTTTTTTTTAACATTTTTTTAAAGTGTTATTCGCACACTTAGGAAATAAAAAAAAACATATATAGAAAACGTACAAAGTCCAGCTGCTTTATAATTTTTACACGTTTTCTAAATATGACTTTCGGTCTATCTACGTTAATATTCTACGTCCCAATTTGGTAAACAGAGCAGTATGAAATTTAGCATCGTTAAAGCTTATATAAAGAAAAAATCCAGAGCGTAAATATTTTACATAATAATGCTTAATGTGTTAATAAAAGGCAATTGCAAGGGCAACACGTATTTTACTTGTTAACGAGGCTGGTATATAATATGTATCTAGAATGTTATTATTATCATTTACAATGTATTGACATCGTCCTGGCGCAAATAAAATATGTACATAATAATAGACATCCAATCCTGCAGAGCTGCTTATATTCTTCCAGCCAATATAAATTATCACCAATTTGCATTATATAATAAGTGTCTCCATTAACTAAACTCATATAACATATTATAATAACTCAAATGACTCGAGGTAACCTTTAACAGTAATGTCCATTAAAAATATTTTAATATAGATTAAATAAGAACGATTTCTTCTCTTATAATTTTGCAATATGGCGTTCAAAACTATGTTATTTTTACAGGTGGTCTTCTTCGCTGTCTTGGCTGTCGCTTTTGCCAAGCCACTGGTGTATACTGCGCCATTCGCTGCGGCATACACAGCTCCATTAGCTGCAGCTTACACAGCGCCTGTAGCGTACACTTCATACAGTGCCTATTCTCCCGTCGCCTACTCCGCCTACTCTTACGCATCTCCTTATTCATACTACCTTTGATTACTACTATAAACACTAACTCATTCATATAAATTCTGGAAAGAATGACTAAAGCCATATTGAATTATTTAATATATTAATTTATGTTTCAACACAATAAATCACGATTAAAAAGTAAACTTTTTTTTTTATTAAATTACCTATTATTAACACTCGCTCTTAGTGACAATTTTATAGTTACTTGTTCTTAAAAATGCGGTAAAAGCATATATATATATACTAGCTGTACCCGTGACTTTGTCCGCGTGGAGATCGTACATCAGCTATTTGCCAGTGAAAGCCCCGTCAAAATCGGTGTAGCCGTTCTAGAGATTAGCCGGAACAAAAAGACTGACAGACACAAAAATAGCAAAAAATAATATTCTGGTATATGTAGCGTGTATACATATGCATTTAGCATATATATACCATAATATTAATTTATTGACTACAATGGTTCACTATTTTGGCTTTAATGGCTTGAACATTACATTTGATATTTTGGTCAATTCACACAATGTCTTTATAACTTGTAGCCTATGTGTTATTCTGATGTATAAGCTATATTATTGTAAAGTTTCATTAAAATCCATTTAGTAGTTTTTACGTGAAAGAGTAACAAACATCCTCACAAACTTTCACGTTTATAATATTAGTAGGATATATATATATGCTTTTACCGCATAGCAGGGTAGGCACTTAGGCAGTAATGCCTCTGTCAACTGCCAAGAGCCAAGATCAAAACCTATTGACTAACCAATCACGTTTATAGTCAGATGTTGTTTTAGACCTCCACGATGGCCTCAATGGTTTTAAATTTTTTGATTTACATAATAATGTGTAATCGTAAAATTTGCTACAATAATTACTTTACTTATATATATTACTACCCCGATTTACTTGTTCTTTATATTAGTATTGTTATCATAAACTGGTCTTACGTTCATGTTCTTATATAGAGCATTGCGATTGTTATTGTACAATAATTCTTTGGTTTTAAATACAATTTACTTACTATTTTTATACAGATCATTCTTTAAATAAAATTATTGTTTTTTTTTATACAAGAGTGATTCAGTAATTAATATTATATTTCATTTATATGCGTTGTAGAAAGTTGTCCTGTTCTTGTGAATAGATCAAATATAAAGACTTATTTGCAATTTTTAAAACTCTAATAGCTTAGCATATATTGATGAATTTGCGAGTTAGTTTTTATTATCACTGGAATAGTGTTATATAAGTATATATAACAAGAAATGACACTGAGATAAACAAGGTATTGTAGTAAAAAGATATTAACAAATTTTTAACATATATTAAATGGTTAATAGTAATGCCATTTTTTCTTCAATATCTAGTATAGGTATCTAGTAACATATAGATACAAGGTATATTTTGTATTTTAATATAAAAATTTAAGCCGTATTCTGAACACACTCATACATTCTTATGTGAGCATGAACAATAAATAAATGAAATGGTGATAAGATAAACATTAAAAAGAAACAAATTAGTTGACGAAAGTATTAATTGCAATTTTAGTAGATTTGAAAATAGAACATTAATTCAAAATTAGTTATACGAGTATTATTGTATTGTATCCTACAACTACATTTATTATAACGATTATTGCTTAAAGAAAAAATATATATATATTATTAAATAATTGCACAATATCTAAAAAAACATTATTGAGCATATTAAGATGGAATTAACATAAAAAGTAGGCAGTTTTATAGTATATTCATTATCATTCTCTTACTGGTAGTCGGAAACGCATTTAAAACTTGCACAATGTATGTAGTGAGCGCATAGAGTACTTTGTAGATCCAATGCCTTTGGACGCCTATTATCAACCAGAAAAATAGAATAATCCACATATCAAGTTATGTGTCACTTATCTCGGTTATTGACAAGTATCTAACTAAAATTGGGTTTTTCCGTTTTACGATTTTACAACACTAATTCTACAGACATCCGGCATATTGCCTTGCATACATAAAACATAGAAGAATTCATTACCCTTTGTTAAACAAGGATGAAAAACCACGACAAGGTCAATAATGAAAAAATGATTTTAGATATTTAAGCATATTTCATGTTGGATTATATATTCTATTGTTTTGGGGAAACCATTCAAGAGGACCTTGGCAATACTTTTCAAAGCGTCGATTCTGTCACACATCTAATCTTTTTTTGGTCACTTTGTTTCTATTTCAAATAAATATGCCAGGACATTTCTGTAAAATTCAGTCACATAGCAAGTTAGTTACAGTACACAAGTAGGCATCTTTCAGCGTCAATATGAAGTTATTAATGGTGAGTTTCATTTGCAAAATTATTACTTTATATTTTCTTTATTTATGAAAAGCAATTTGTATTTTATTGATTTAAAATATATAATATTAATACAAAAAATATTTCTAGGTAACTGTTATGGCAACGTTCGCGGTCGTTTCAGCTGACCCAGCTGTTATTTTCAATGGAGGATACTTGTCATCACCACTTACCTCTGCTGCCCTTCTTGCTCCAGCAGCGCAAGCAGCACCAGTTGCATCTATAGCCTCAGTGGGTTCATTGTCACCAGTAGCTCCTGTACTATCTGACTATAGATACGCCTATGGGTCGCGTACAGTTACCAAGATAACTATCCAGTGATGAATTCAGCCTTGTCTCTACCCTACAGTTTACCTTACGCTTACGCGGCTGACTGGTATTACCGCAAATAAAAATATGAGACTTACCGCAAGTATATTCCGATTAATGACACAAATGTACTACTGCTTTTGCTGTTACTTGTTTTAATGTATTTTATGTTTTTGAAATAAATTGTTTTTATAATGCGTGATAGTGGCCTTTTCATTTATAAATAATAACTCCCAAAGCTATTTTAGTTCTATAATAATTGCTAAATTAGTTATTTTTAGTTTAGTTAATGAGTAAAATGAATAGATTTTCAACTTCAACTGTAAATATTTATTTATATATCAACTATTAATCATGTAAGAAAATCATGCAACGCTATTTTAAATTATGCGATCTGATTTGCTTGCAAAAGAAGTGGGTCAATATTAACATACAAATACCGACCAATACAATACTTTTATAGTACAAACTTGATATCTTCACCAGGACGACAAAGATAACTAACAAATCATTTAAGCGCGGTTCTTTTAGTTTATTTTTCAGTATTTTTTAAATACTAGTACAATAAGCTGTATAACATTATTTTAAAATATTAATGTAAAATAGCAGTGCATAATAAAACTTGCTTTCAACATATATAGATAAAATCCTAATATTTTGTTATCATAACTTACCTTCCTGTAGTACATATATGAGTAGAAGTCGAATACTATACAATATACATGCTTATTCTACAACAGAATTTCTAACATTAGCAGCTTCAATATCCTAATCCAAGTTAATGTTTAGATTTTCAAGAAAGATATTTTTATTTTAACATTTTTAAAGTCATCAAAGCGAACTCGCGCCTTTTGGAAACCATCTCACAGCAGCACTCTCACCGCTAAGCTTATTATATTACATATTACATTGTACGTTTTTTTTAGATGTTTCTCATGTAATTTTTTCATCTCACTCATTTTATTAGCACATGTGCTTTTTAAGTTTATTTAAACTTGATTGCTAGTTATGACACTCGTCGCTCAGTCTTAAAACAAGCGATAGTAGTAAAGTTAACTATACTACTTGAACGTACGTGTAAGTAAACAAATATATAACCGTTTTCCGTTTAATATATATCGTTAAATCAATAAAAAGTAACCTGATTACCGAATTTTTAAGATCGAAAAATGTAAGAGATATTTTTTTTAAGTTTCCTTTTTTTTCTTGCATAGCAGGATAGTCAGAGAGAACCTAGTGTTAAGACACTGCGTTCCCCATTTTTTTCAAGACGGCGGAACTCAACGACACTCGTCTTAGATACCAGAGCGGAGTAATAGAAATATATTTTTTTAATTTAATCATTGCCCCGAGTAGGAATCGAAACCACAACCAATCGCGCTTACAGTCAGACACTGGCCCACTACGCCACGATGGCCATTATAGTCTATAACGGACTTATATTATTAATTTAATGTATTTAATGCTAAAATTTATCAATTGCAAATATTAGCTTTCTGTAAAACTTTCTTCCAAAAGAGTACAATGTTTTTTCTTAAAGTATTAAAATAATGATAATAATTTTATAACAAATCAGTTTAAGCAGCACTTAAAGCAGCGTTTAAAATTATTTTTATCCGCTCGTTTT